>JAINUV010000700.1:0-107081 GCA_020205505.1 Panax japonicus
CCCAGGAGGCGAGAATGTAGCGAGTACTAGTCGGGGTGTGGAATGATGGTTCTTGAAGTGGTTCTAGTAGTCCTCACTATTCTGTAAAAATAGTGTATTAATAATTGTAATGAGGACTTATTTGAGTGTGGATATTGTCTAGATGACAATATTTGTATTTAAACTCACAGTTTTTATGTTGTATTAATAAAGTTATAGTTGTTTCTGTACCATGTATTTTGACGACTCAGAATGGGTGTTGTATACCTATTTTGGGGGCGTCACAGTTGGTATCAGAGCTTAGGGATATGATCTCTAGCGGAGATCAGGGAATAGAACTACGAGGGGAGAGACGAGTAAATCCTTCGCTAGTGTATCCTACCTAAACTTATTTGTTGGTCGGTCATAATATAGGGGTATTATGTGATATGTTAATTTGTTAAATTAACCCTTGTTTTATGGCAGTATTTGAGAATGTCGACTGAGGATATTAACGGTGGAGTTAATGAGACCGTGGAGATGTCTGTACTCACCAACGAGGAGATCGTGCAAAAGGCTGGCAATGTTTCTCCTGTAAACAACACCACTGATCAGACAATGAAGGACGGGATGTTTATGAGCTTTTTTCAGTTCATGCAAAACCAGACGAGGGAGACTCGTGTACAAAATACGGGTGGAAATGATAGCAACGCGCGGCTTGTCATAGCCAAGCAATTCAAAGAGTTGGGACCACCAGAATTTAGTGGAAAACCGGATCCGATCAAGGCAAAGACGTGGGTTAAACAAATTACCAAGATATTCGATGTTTTGAGATGCACGGAGGAACAGAAGATTCCATTCGCCACCTTTATGTTCTGTGGCGACGCAGACTATTGGTGGGAGTCTGTGAAACGTACCCAACCTGCCACACTCAACATGTCTTGGAAAACGTTTCAGAAACTTTTCAACGAAAAATACTTTCCTGAAAGTATTCGCCATATGAAGGAGGTAGAGTTTATTAGACTAGAACAGAACAACATGACGGTGTCCCAGTACGAGGCGAAGTTCGCGGAGTTATCCAGGTTTGCACCTCATTTGGTGGAGAATGAGGAACGTATGACGCGGATGTTTTTGAGAGGTTTGAAACCCGACATACGTCAATATCTCATTTCTCATAATTTTTCTCTATATTCAGATGTTGTGAATAGGGCTCAGTTATTGGAGTGCGATAATGAGTCAGCTCAATCGAAGAATAACGACCTACAACTCGATGATAATTGTACCGATGGCAACGATCTTCAGAACAAGGATAACCATCGTGGAGGAAATTATCGTGCCAGAAATGGTAACCACTTCGGTGGTAATCATGGCCAAGATAATAGAAGAAATAACTCAAGTGGAAATTTCAAGAATAGAAGATTTAACGATGACAGGAAGATGTCGGCAGCAGCACCAGCACTAGCAACAAATTCTAGGGGAGGAGAACGACCGCCAGTTAGATGCTACAAATGCGGAGAAGAGGGGCATATAAGTCCAAACTGTTCACAGCCTTCCAAGGTATATTATAATTGCGAAAAGGAAGGACATATCGCTTGAGATTGTACTGTAGCGAAACCAAGTCCAGCGGGGATGGTGACTCAAAAGGTTGTCCCATAAAAGTCAAAGTCAACGGTTCCTGGAAGAGCGTTTGTCATGACTGGTTAGAATGCGAGGAACCCGAACGAAGTTAGCACGGGTTAGTTAATTATAAATTTTTTCGAAGTCTATACCTTATTAGATACCAGTTCTACCCACTCTTTTATTTCTCCTTCTTGTGCTCAATATTTAAACTTGACTCTGGAGAAATTAGACTTTGACTTATCTGTGGAAACTCCGTTAGGAGAAACTTTCATCACATCCACTGTTTATAAATCTTGTTTGATCCAAGTTGGTACCATCACTTTACCTGTTGATCTTATCTCTTTAAAGATACTTGCTTTTGATGTGATTTTAGGGATTGATTGGTTAACTGCTCATCATGCTAAATTGATTGCTTTTGTAAGGTTGTTAGTTTTCATATTCCTAAGCAACCTGTTATTCGAATTTAAGCAACCAAACCATTGAAGTCAAACTCTTTTATATCAAGCCGTAAAGTCATTCGTTTATTGAAAAACGGATGTCAAGCTTTCTTAGCCATGTTATGGACTTGAACAAAAATACGTCAGATTTGAATGATATTTCTGTTGTTAATAAATTTCCTGACGTATTTCCTGAAAAATTTCCTGGCCAACTCCCAGAGCGTAATATTGAATTTTTATCGACTTTAAACTCGGTACAAAACCCATTTCTAAAATATCTTATCGAATGACTCCTATTGAACTTCAGGAGTTAAAAAACCCAACTACAAGAATTGGTACTCAAGCCTCTATCTGGTAACTTCTTTTGTGGAATACACCGAAGCCAGACTCTCCGTAGGGGACTCCATATTCATGCGATAGTAAACTGATTAGTGTCATTGTGACGTGCTATCCAAGGTTGGGATATGAGTCACATTTGTGACGCCCCCAAAATAGGTATACAACACCCATTCTGAGTCGCCAAATACATGGTACATAAAGCAAACTACAACTTCAATAATACAATTGTCGTGCAAAATACGACAACACATACTGTGAGTTTAAATATAAATATTGTCTTCTAGACAATATCCACACTCAAATAAGTCCTCGTTACAATTATTCAAACATTATTTTACAAAACTAGTGAGGACTGCTAAAACATCTTTCTAGAACCATCACTCCGTACCCCGACTAGTTCCTGCTATGTTCTCACCTCCTGAGAAAAATGGAACAAAAAGAAAAAGGGTGAGCTCAACTAGCCCAGTAAAGAATATTATGACTAAGATAATATACAACAAATTATCGTTAGTCTTCAACAGGAAAAAATCTGATAAAATATAATAGCCAACAAGTTTTAGATCAACAACTGCAGCGGAAACAGCAATCCATTAGAAGAGTCAAGTAGAGAATGAGTTCTACTATCTTCTAAGATTTAAAAGTCCATCATCAATATTTTATCCATGTAACAACAATCAATATACAACTTTAATCAAATATTCATCTTTGCACTACAGGCCAAAGATATTCATTTGTATCACTAGTTGGTCATGTTCATCTCAACACCTGTTCATCTTTGCACTATGGGCCAAAGATATTCATCAGTTAATCATTTATCTTTGCACTACAAGCCGAAGATATTTAGTAATATCATCATTTAGGACTGAGGATGATGAAAAATATTTTAAAGAAAATGAATCCAGTGAAACGGAAGGACAAATAGTAGGGATTCGTATAACAGTTTATCCATGATCAATAATACTTCATAAATACCAATTTGAAGCAGAATTCAAAAATAAAGATCAAAACATGTATACAATCAAAGATAGTAACCATAATAGACATCTTGGCCAAAAAGAAGAAAATTTTATTTTTCGGTGAATAGTGCCGTATTCGTGAATAGTGCCGTATACGTGAATAGTACCGTATACATAAATAGTAACCCCAACACAAAAAGTTCCAAATTTGATAAAAATTTAGATCAATACTTCGGCATAATGATATTGAAGAAATAATATCATATATGATGAAAATAACATCCCTTACCTCAAAATATCAGTACTTCTGATTGAAATATCGATATAAGGCTGAAGGAAACTTGCACTAATGAATAGAAACTCACAAAGTATCTAAATAATCATAAAATATACTCAATAATCTAGAGAGAGAAAGAGAGAAAACTTGTTTCTGGTGTGATTTGCAATTCTAACTTAGCCCTCTATTTATAGGAAAATGTTAGCAGACTTGATCTGTAACCTGATGGCTTTACCTGCTACTATTCCCACCCACCACATTTGAAATAAATTCAGCACATTTCTTCACCAACCACAAGTGGGGCCCACTCAATTTTAGAATTTTCCACCAAAATCTTTAATAAACCTAATTTCTGAATCAGTCACCTCTTAAAATTCATAACAAATCATACGTTCATTTTTAACGGTTCAAAATTTGTGGACATATACTCAACTTATATATGTATAACATATCCAAAAATTACAACGATCCAAAGGTCGGATTAAAAATTATAACTCACACAATATATCTCAAAAACAATGGTTTAATTTTTAATACCTTCATTCCGACAAAATACTGATAAAACACCTCAACATTAACTCCTTCATTTTTAACCACAATAAATATATCCAATATTTATATCCACATAAAATAAATATTTCCTTATCATATGAATCAATAATTAATTATTCACAAATAATATTACAGAATCACATTTATGACAACCAGACCGTTCCCAGGAAAGAGGGGGCTTTCCAATAAGAATTTCTCCTTATTGTCGCGCAATTAGGTGACCAAACCTCTCCTTGACAGAACTTTCTAGACATTGCCAATAATGTTATCTAATAATATTATTCAAATAATATGAATTATTGATCTGATAATGGAAAATATTGTGCAGTGACAATTATTGAAACAACAATAATATAAAATATCAACGCAGTAATTATTGAATCAATAAAATAAAATATTGAACAATAACTACTTTAACAATTATTGAGTAGTGCCTTCTTACGTAAGGATTGATAATTCATCAATACTGTGCATCCACGCGTATTACTGTATTTTAACCACCGGGTATTCCAACAGTGTTAACGGTAACAACTACGCCGTTATTTATAAAAACTCAAACTTGTCATTTTTTTCATCCGACAGTTATTCTATTATGGGGCCCACAAATGACTGCGCCGTCGTATGAATATTCCCCGACAACAAGAATATTCCACGACCAAACGAATATTTCCCGACAACAATGATTATTTTATAACCACTTGCATATTTTTTAAAATTTGCATATTTCACCCATAACCAGAGAATTATATCAAATTAATACCTTATTATTCACAAATATAATTAGAGGAAATTCGATTTTATTTATAATAAGTTGGGGTCTTACAACATTTGAGAGCAACCTAAGTCGGTAATCGAAATACGTAGCTTTCTAGGCTTAGTTGGTTATTATCGGAGATTCGTTGAAGGATATTCTCGAATCGTTATTCCATTAATGCAGCTAACTTGTAGAGATACAAAATTCGAATGGAGCAAGGAATGTGGGAAAAGCTTCGAAGATCTCAAGAGGAGACTCATTTCGGCACCTGTTTTGACAATACCATCTAGTTCGGATGGATTTGTTATCTACAACGATGCTTCAGGCAAAGGGTTAGGATGTATTCTCATGCAACGTGGGAAAGTCATAGCCTATGCCTCGCGACAACTTAAAGAATATGAGAGGAATTGTCCTAATCATGATCTAGAGTTGGCAGCAATCGTTTTCGCGCTAAAGATCTGGAGACACTATCTATATGGGGAAAAAGTGGAGATATATTCAGACCATAAAAGCCTCAAATATTTCTTCACCCAAAAGGAACTCAACATGCAGCAACGACATTGGCTCGAGCTATTGAAAGATTATGACCACACTATTCAATGCCATCCTGGAAAAGCAAATGTGGTAGCTGACGTGTTGAGTAAAAGATCACACACAAGTACGAGTGCGATATTGTCAAAGACCCATTTCATATAACTTAAAAATGATAGATATAGAGTTAAAGACTTTAGGGACTCACGTGATGATAAACGAGTAGAATCGACTTTAATCGATAAAGTTAAAACCGTTCAAGCTACACACCAAAGCTGATGAATATGAAGAAGGAGGTACAAGAAGTTGTTATTCCAAAAGCGAGAATTGGCGATGTGAGGAAAGCTCAAACCTTCGATTTATTAGTCCATTTGAAATCCTCGATCGAGTAGGAACTGTGGCCTATAGACTCGTTATACTGCCAAGTCTGACGCGTGTTTATAATGTTTTTTGCGTATCGATGTTACGTATATATGTGGATGACACGAACCACATTATTAAGTTAGAACCGGACGAGATAACCGAAGACTTAACATATGAAGAGGTACTTATCAAGATCTTGGATAGGAAGGAGTATGTCCTACGCACGAAGGTCATACCACAAGTTAAAGTTTTGTGGAGAAACCATGCTATTGAGGAAATGACCTGGGAGTTGGAAACGGAAATAAAAGCGAGGTATCCTCATCTTTTCGAAACACCAGGTACGTAAGTCAATTTCGAGGACGAAATTTCATAAGGAGGAGAGGTTGTAAGGCCCCAACTTATTATTAATGAAATTAAATTTCCTCTATTTATTATTTTGAAATAGTAAGGGTTAATTTGATTAATGTGGTTAGTTATGGGTAAAATGCGCAAATATTTTAAAGAAGCAAGTGGTTTTCGAATATTCTTACTGTCGGGGAATATTCGTACGACGGCGCAGCCATGTGTGGGTCCCATAACAGAAAGAGATTGGATGAAGAAAACGACAAGTATAAGTTATTTATAAATAACGGCGTAGTTGTTACCGTTAATACTGTTGGAATACCCGGTGGTTAAAACACAATAGTACGCGTTGTTGCACAGTAGTACACGGTATTGCACCAATTATTGATTCTTACGTAAGAAGGCACTACTGAATAATTGTTACAGTAATTACTGTTCAGTATTTTATTTTATTGATTCAATAATTGCTATGTTGATATTTTATATTACTGTTGTTTCAATAATTGTCACTACACAGTATTTTCCATTATCGAAGCAATAATTCATATTATCTGAATAATATTATTAGATAACATTATTGGCAATGTCTAGAAAGTTCTATCTAAGGAGAGGTTTGGTCACCTAATTGTGCGCCAGTAAGGAGAGATCCTTATTGGAAAGCCCCCTTGTGAAACCCCATATTTTATGAATAAAGAATTAATTTTCTCGAAATAATTTTTTTTATATTATGGTGTGAATTTGAGATAATTTTATAGTTGTGGGTAATATTTATAAATTTTGCAAAGTATGCAAGTTGTCATATTATATTCGATTGGTCGGGGAATATTCATTTTTAAACAGAAAATATTCGTACGACAGCACAATCATTGGTGGATCCCACAACAGAATTATTTTCGGATTGAGAAAACGATAAAAATATTTTATTGAAAATAACGGCGAAAGTTTTACCGTTGATACTGTTAAACTACTCGGTAGTAAAAGTACAGTAATATGCATTGTTGCATAGTAGCACACGGTATTGATTATTGAGAAGTCACTCAGTTTTGTTCAATTATTGCTACAATAATTGCTGCATAGTATCTCACATTATTTGATTCAATTATTGTTGATTTAGAAGTTTTGTTTTATTCACGTAATAAAATAAAAACATCTTTTTATATAAAATAAAATACTTTATTAAAGTTATTCTATAAATAGAATATATTATATTTTATTATGTATAGTGTTTGCATTGTGCCCGCATAGTGTTTGCATAGTAAAAATCTTTTTATATAAATAGAATATATTATATTTTATTTAAAAGATTTTTCTTTAAATATGGACCGTCAGATTAAAGTAAATCAATCAGGACTGTTAATGGATTAGTTACTATGCATTCCATTTCCTATAAATAGAAGTTCATTCCTTCATTATTTTCTTACGAATTCACTGAACTCTAGAGAGAGAAACTATAAAGAGAGACTATAGAGAGATAGAAGAAAAGTTTTCTGCTACTTCACTACTCTTATATCAAGTATTATTTTACGGCAAGGGATATTATTCTTTTGTATTCAAGAAGAGAACTTTTGTTATTTCATTTCTTTATTGTTCTGTTGGAATAACCTGTATACGCGGGCTACCCTATATTTGGTGACATTCTTCTATTATTCTGTCTTTATTATTCTGTCAGAATATCCTGTCTGTGCTATACGCCAAACCTGGTTCCATTTTTATTATTCCGTCTTTATAATTCTGTCGGAATATCCTATCTGTGCTATACGCCGGACCTGGTTCCATCATTTATTATTCCGCATTTATTATTCTGTTGGAACATCCTTTCGGTGTGAATTTCACCTGACCTGGTTCCGTTATTATTATTCTGTTGGAATAACCGTCTATGCGAAGTACCACATGCATGGTGATATCTTTTGTTATTCCATTTGGTATTATACTTAGTTGATTAAAATTTTGACTTTTATACTCTATGAAATTAGTGGAATATCCTTGATATTTGCGTTTCATCTAGTATCTTTCCATGGAAATATTCTTCTGAACATTCTTGAATTTTACTCTACAAAGTAGTATCATGTTGACAATTTGGACGTTATTGGTTCATGAATAAATTAATTCTTTAACTTTTTTTACTGAATTCTTATATCATTGTCATCATCCTCATGTTTATATTATGTTGAAAGTCATCTGTGGCCTGTAGTGCATAGATGGACTTGTTATGATTATGACTAGGGATTATGCGGTGTAATCATGACCGTAATGTTACAAATGATGTGAAAATTAAAAGTCCTCATTGGCCCGTAGTGCATTGATGAACAATTTTTGGTATGATTATGGCTATGGATTCTCTTCGGCCAAGGGTGCAAAGATGAACTGTTTTATGGCATGATCAGGACCGTTGATGAAAACACGATTATCTTTGGCCCGTAGTGCATGGATAATTCGTGGTCGTGATACTAAACATTATCCTTGGCCTGTAGTGCATGGATGATTTAATGATGTGAATTATTTATTGAGCTGAGTCTCAGCGATAAAAGTGATGAAAAACTTTTTAAATCATTAAAGATAGTAGATTTCATTCTCTACTTGACTCTTTTAATGGATTGCTTGTTCCGCTGCAGTTAAACTTTATATTTATTATATTTTATCAATTTAACATTGTTGAAGGCTAACGATAAATTATTCTGCATTATCTTAGTTATAATATTTCTTATTGGGCTAGTTGAGTTCACCCTTTCTTTCACTGTTCTCTTCAGGAAATGAGAATATAGCTGGGACGAGTCGGGGAACGGAGTGATGGTCCAGAGTATAGCATTAGTAGTCCTCACTATTTTGTGAAATAGTGTGATAATAATTGTAATGAGGACTCCTTTTGAGTTTGTATAATCTCTAGTAGACAATAATTGTATTCAAACTCACAGTTTATGTTTTATCGTATTGTACACGACAGTTGTATTAGTAAGTTGTATTTGAATTCTGTACCATGTATCTGGCGACCCAAGATGAGTGATGTATACCTAATTTTGGGGGCGTCACACCCCTCTTTCTTGGAAACGGCCTGGTTGTCAGTATTGTGATTCTGTAATATTATTTATGAATAATTAATTATTGATTTATATGATATGATGAGGAAAATATTGATTTTATGTGGATATAGATGGAGAAAATTTTTAAAGTGACAATTGTTAAAAATTGATATTTTATCTTTTCTGATAAAATAATATTTTATTATATTATTATAATATAATAATGATGATATTTTTACAATGAATGTGAGATATATGAGTATATGATGAGAAAGAGTATTTTTGTTGCATTAAATGATTAACATATATTTTGTGTGTCGGTGGACCCTATTTCTTGACTGATATTTGATTATAGCCTGTAAAATCGTTCGTTTGTGGATTTCGGTCAATTTCTGTTTGGAATTTGGAAAAACTTATACTTTTAAAGTTGTAGAGATTAAAATTTCCTATGGAAAGGACATGTGGTTTGAATTTTTCTGACAAAAGGGCTATTTATTATGAATTATTGAAGTTCCGAAATTCCGGAATAATTGATTTTTGGAGGTTTTAAATAATTATTTTAAGAAAAACATTTTTTGGGCTACACATGTGATATAAATATGTTGAATTCAGTTGGTTTAAGGTGGGTTTGAAATTGCTTAATTATAATATTATTTTATTAAATTTTCTGCTTTGGTGTTCTAAGCATTTTCCTATAAACAGGGTGCTTAGGTTAGAATTGAAAATCACACCAGAAATTGAAATCTTCTCTCTCTTTCTCTCTCGATATATTGAGCGTATTCTTGTGAGTATTTTGATACTTTGAGTATTGCTATACGGTGCAAGTTCTTTCAGCACTATATTCAGTATTCCAGTCAGAAGTACTATCCTTTTGAGGTAAGGGATGTTATTTTCTTCGTAAATGATATTATTTCTTCAATATCATTATGCCGAAATATTGGTTGGAATTTTTTTTATCAAATTTGGAACTTTTCATGTTGGGGTTACTATTTATGAGTTACTTTTCACGAGTTACTATTCATGAATTACTATTCACGAATACTATTCACGAAGCATGATGATTTTTTTGTGAAATTTCTATCTTTTAGTGTTGGAGTTACTATTTACGTATACGGCACTATTCACGTATACGGCACTATTCACGAATACGACACTATTCACAGAAAAATTAAATTTTTTTTCTGTGTCCAAGATTGTCTGTTATTGTTCCTATCTTTGATTGGATCTATGTTTTGGTCTTCATTCTTGAATTTTACTCTAGTCTGGTTATTTATAAAGTATTTTTGAACTTGTATTATTTAAAGTACGAATCCTTAATAATTGTTCTTTTGTTTCACTGGATTCATTTTCTTTAAAATATTTTTCATCATCCTCAGTCTTAAATGATGATATAAATGAATATCTTTGGCATGTAGTGCAAAGATGAATGATTTTCTGACGAATATCTTTGGCCCGTAGTGCAAAGATGAACAGGTGTTTAGATGAACATGATCAACTGATGAATATCTTTGGCATGTAGTGCAAAGATGAATATTTGATTCCAGATATATATTGATTGATGTTACTGGGATAAAATATCGATGATGGACTTTTAAATTCATAGATGATAGTAGATTTCATCAAAGCTGGCCCTGGACAAGGGCTACCAGGGCGATCGCCCAGGGCCCACAGTCGAGGAGGGCATAATTTTTTTAATAAGTTTATGTATTTATGTGTATAAAAAAAATAAAAAATTAGCAATATTATGCATTGAAAATAATATGCTAGAAAACATTAAATATGATAGTATAATTAATGCTTTTGCATCTAAAAGTGCAATAAGAAGACATTTTAAATGATATTTTGTGGTTTAGATTTTATTGGGCAACACTAAATAAATACCCACGTTTGTTGGTATGTTTTACTGATTGCATCATTGAACTTTTAATTTTTCAAATTACACCACTAAAATAATTATTATTTTGAAATTGGGTCATTCCGTTAAAAAAAATAAACGAACGTTAATTTTTATTTACAAAATTAATGAATTACTCATTGTAGTTGGCACATTTTACTGATTATACCATTGTACTTTTAATTTTTTAAATTATCCCATCACACTAATTAAAAATAATTATTTTAAATATTTTTTAAAAATAATTATTATTTTAAGTAAAAAATATTAGAAACTTTTTTTTCTTTATAAAATGAGTAGAGTTTCATAAAATATATATTCAAAAAAATTAAAGTGATTTTAAATTAAATTAATGTCTACTTAATTTTTTAACAGAATGACCCATAGAATTTTTTTAAAAAAAACTAAAAATAGAAATTAAAATAAAAAAATAGTAAAAGATAAATAAAAAAACTGATTCAATTTTTTTAAAAAAGAAAATAATAATTTTTATAAATAAATATTAGTTTCATGAAAAAAATTGGAAAATTCTTCATATTTTAAAAAAATGAGTAAAATTTTATAAAATATAGATTCAAAAAAAATAAACTTTATTTTCAAAAGAAAAAAAAGTTTTTTTAAAAATCAGTAAGATTTCATACAACTTTAATTTTTTTAAATCTATATTTTATGAAATTTTACTCATTTTATGGAAAAAATTAAATTTTCTAATATTTTTTACTGAAAATAATAATAATTGTTAATAATATTTAAAATAATCATTTTTTAATTAGTTTAATGGGTTAATCTGAAAAATAAAAAATTCAATGGTGTAATCATTAAAACGTGTCAACTATAGTGGGTAATTCATTAGTTTTGTAGATAAAAAATTAACGTCCATTTATTTTTATTAACAGAATAACTCAATTTTAAAATAATAATTAGTTTAATGGAGAAATTTGAGAAATTAAAAGTTTATTTGTGTAAGCAGTAAAACTTGCCAACTATAGTGGGTATTTCATTAGTTTTACCGATTTCATTTATATTTTTATTTTGTCGGTATATGTGATGATTCTTTGCTTCGATGATATTTTAAAGTGTTCTTCCTTATCTTTTGTAAATTTTTATAATTTTAATAAATTTAATTAGTTGATAATTTATTTATTTATTTATTTAAATCGTATAAAGGGGCACATTTGAAATTTTTTGCCCCGAACCTTAGAAAACCTAGGACCGGCTCTGGATTTCAATATCTACTTAACTCTTCTAATGAATTATTGTTTCCGCTGCAGTTGTTGATCTAAAACTTGTTGTCTATTGTATTCTATCAGATTTTTTCCTGTTGAAGACTAATGATAATTTGTTATATATTATCTTGGTCATAATGTTCTTTACTGGGCTAGTTGAGCTCACCCTTTTCTTTGTTGTTCCATTTTTCTTCTCAGGAGGCGAGAATGTAGCGAGTACTAGTCGGGGTGTGAAATGATGGTTCTAGAAGTGGTTCTAGTAGTCCTCACTATTCTGTAAAAATAGTGTATTAATAATTGTAATGAGGACTTATTTGAGTGTGGATATTGTCTAGATGACAATATTTGTATTTAAACTCACAGTTTTTATGTTGTATTAATAAAGTTGTAGTTGTTTCTGTACCATGTATTTTGACGACTCAGAATGGGTGTTGTATACCTATTTTGGGGGCGTCACAACGTATATGGAACTTCTCACGTATACGACACTATTCACAGAAAAATTAAAAAAAATTTCTTTGTCCAAGTTGTCTATTATGGTTACTATCTTTGATTGTATCTATATTTTGATCTTCATTCTTGAATTTTGCTCCACAATTGATTATTATGGAGTATTTTTGAACTTGGATAAACCAAAGTATGAATCCCTAATCTTTGTCCTTTAATCTCACTGGATTCGTTCCTTAAAAATATTTTTCATCATCATCAGTCTTAAATGATGATATAACTGAATATATTTGGCCTGTAGTGCAAAGATGAACGATTACCTGATGAATATCTTTGGCCCGTGGTGCAAAGATGGACAGGTGTTGAGATGAACATGATCAACTGGTGATACGAATGAATATCTTTGGAACGTAGTGCAAAGATGAATATTTGATTCAGGATGTATATTGATTGATGTTACAGGGATAAAATATTAACGATAGACTTTTAAATCATAAAAGATAGTAGACTTCATTCTCTACTTAACTCTTCTAATGAATTATAATTTCCGCTGCGAATATTGATCTAAAACTTGTTGTCTATTATATTTTATCTGATCTATTGAAGACTAACAATAATTTGTTTTTCATTATCTTAGTCATAATATTTTTTACTGGGCTAGTTGAGCTCACCCTTTTTCTTTTTGTTCAATTTCTCTTTTCAGGAGGCGAGAATATAGCGGGAACTAGTCGGGGTTTATAGTGATGGTTCAAGACAGTTATTTTAGTAGTCATCACTATTTTGTAAAATAGTGTATCAATAATTATAATGAGAACTTTATTTGAGTTTGAATATTGTCTAGAAGATAATATTTGTATTAAAACTCACATCATATGTGTTGTCGTATTTTGTACGATAATTGTAATAATGAAGTTATAGTTATTTTATGTACCATGTATTTGGCGACTCAGAATGGGTTGTGTGGACCTATTTTGGGGGCGTCACATTTTAGAATTCCAAGTAAAAATTAATTACTCAATTTTTAATATTACTCCAAGTTTTAAATATAACTTTGGTTCTCTCACTATTTTTTGCCCAATAAATAACAAATTTTTTTCAACACAAGGGTAATATAGACATTTAATACTATACAATCATTTTCTTAATACTTGTGCACAACTTTAAAAAGTCTTATATTAATGAACGGAGAAAGTACTTATTATTTTGATTTTGCTATGCACATAGTGTGCAATAAAAGAAGGCGAGAAAAGAAAAGGAATTTTATAGAGAAAAATAGTCACAAGAATTACCCTAGTGCAATGTTGTTCCAATTCTTTAAATAATTTTTATTGAGATTTTGTTGTCACTTTGATTCTCATATTTTTATTTGTTTTTACCTTTTATGGGGCTTTTTTAGGGTTTTGCTTCTTCTAATTTGGTTTCTCGAGATTATTAAGTTTTTATTTATGATGAAAATGATGTTTGATTGCATCTTAATGTATCTTAACGGTTCATCTCTTAATAAATTTTAATGTTTAAAATTGGGATAAAAAAAATTCCTCTGAATGCCTCTAAATCATTAAAATACAAATATGAGTCTAAACTATTCAGATGAACTCTTAATACAAAGACATGGGCTGTAAATATGCATTAAGAGGTGGACTGTTAAGATGCATTAAGATGCAATCAAACACCATCTCATCATCATAAGGTAATTACGAACTCACCAACACCTATTAATATGTTTATACATGTATAATACATCTGTTCAAAAGCGGTGCACTACTGATTGATGAATGCTAGTAGAGTGTAGTGCTAGTGTGGAATACCATTAGTTCAACAACAAATACCAATGCCGAATCACATTTAATTTACTTATTTTTGCACTAAAATTAC
The DNA here is from genome assembly GCA_020205505.1 of Panax japonicus. Classification (NCBI taxonomy): domain Eukaryota; kingdom Viridiplantae; phylum Streptophyta; class Magnoliopsida; order Apiales; family Araliaceae; genus Panax; species Panax japonicus. The sequence continues at coordinate 14,589 of JAINUV010000700.1, forward strand.
ACTAGCGCTATCAAGTTCTATTAAAATCAACCTGTTCAACTCAATTTAACCGATTTCAATTCAGTTTCTGTTTCACTAAATAGTACTCCACTATTAATTTGTATCGGTCTCATTCTCTAGTGAACCTTAAATAACGACTAAAAGCGAACCGACTATGGCGACGGTTCGAACAGTCGATATAGCTAAAAAAACTATCGCTATAATCGGTTCACTTTTGGTTCGCTGTTTAAGTTTCATTGGAGAAGGGAACCATAATTTGTATAAAGGTGAATTAAAATTAAAGTTGATTAGTTATATTTTAAAAATGACATTATTTTGGGATAATTGAGAAAGATAATAGAGGATATTACCTTAATGATACTATTGTAAAGTTTATGTATATATGGAGTATTTATACAGTATATATGTATAGATCAGACGTATAATTATTTTTGGACATGTATTAATTCAATGAGATAAATAAATAATTAAAAAACAGTTATTTTTGACAAGGGAATACTTGAGTTTGTGCTTTTATGCTACGTTTGGATTGAAGGAATGTAATAGAGTAGGGAATAGAATAGACGAGGGAATGGAATAAGGAAGGGAATGGAATGATTTTTTAATATTCCATGTACATGTTTGGTTGATGTTAGGAATACATCTAAGAATGAAATAAATAATTAGAAAGTGACCTAAATACCCTCAAATGTTCAAATTTAACTTAAATTCAATTTATATTAAAAATTTAACACATATTTAATTCTTAGAAATAAAGGGGAGGGGAGGGGAGGGGAGGGGAGGGGAGGGGAGGGGAGGGGAGGGGAGGGGAGGGGTGGGTGGGAGTAGGGTGGGTAGGGTAAGTGGGTGGGGTGGGTTGGTAGGGTAGGTGGATTGAGGTGGTTGGGTGGGGGTGGGTTGGTAGGGGGTGGGGGTAGGTGGGGTGGGTGAGTTGGTAGGTAAGGTAGGTGAGTTGGGGTGGCTGGGTGGGGGTAGGTTGGTAGGGGGTGGGGTGGGGTGGGGTAGGTAGAGTGGGGTGGGTTGGTAGGGTATGTGGGATAGGGTGGCTGGGTGTTGGTAGGTGGGGTAGGTGGGGTGGGGATAGGTGGGATAAGTGGGGTGGTGTGAGTTGGTAGGTAGGGTAGGTGGCTTGAGGTGGCTGGGTGGGGGTATGTTGGTAGGGGGTGGGGTGGGGTAGGTGGGGTGGGGTGGGTTGGAAGGGTAGATGGGATGGGGTGATTGGGTGGGGGTAGGTGGGGTAAGTAGGGTAGGTGGGGTGGGTGGGTAGTAGGGTAGGTTGGTAGGGGGTGGGGTGGGTTGGTAGGTAGGGTAAGTTGATTGGGGTGGCTGGTTGGGGGTAGGTTGGTAGGGGGTAGGGGTAAGTGGGGTAGGTGGGGTGGGTGGGGTGGAGTGGGATAAGTGGGGGTGGGTGGATGGGTAGGTGGGGTAGGTGGGGTAAGGCGTGGGGTGGGACTGGGGGTAGATGGGGTGGGAGTAGGTTGGTAGGAGAGGAGTGGGGTGGGGTGGGGTAGGGTGGGGTGGCTGAGTTGGGGTAAGTGGGGTAAATTACAAAGAAATAGAAATATGAAAATTCCAAAAAAATTATCAAATCTCGACCCCTTCTCTCTCGTCGTTCCCAGATCGATCGAATTGAATGAATATGTAAAAAGCCATATTATATCTTTAGGGGTATATTTGTTAATTACTTAAAAATAATGGATGGAATGATTTATTCCTGACCACCCCTCAAGTATTGAAAATTAAAATTTTAAGTTAACTATCATTCTAGGAGGAATACATTATTCCGTTTGAATAAATAAACCAAACAACATTTTTATCATTCCAATGGAATGATTCATTCCATTCTCCCTCCTATTCCATCGATCCAAACGTAGCATTAGTCTTTTACACTTTTAGGATGATGATTAGACCTGGAAAAATAGGTTCAAGCCCGCGGGCCCGCCCTCCACATGCCAGGCTTTGGATTGCAAAATTTAGCCCATTAAATCCCGGGTGTTTTGGCCCATCCGTTTTTGGCCCGGCCCATTTGGGCCAAACCCAAAAATTAGCATTAAATAGGCACGAATTGGTCTCGGCCCGCGGGCCGGCCCACCCGTCACGGTCCGGGATTTGGGCTGCAGAAATTTAGCCTATCAAAACCCGGGCCTTTTTTGGCCCGACTCGCCACTCACCCCGCCCGTTTACCAAATCTAATGATGATTCATCAAAAACAACAAAATCCGGACCCACTTTTATGGACCCTATTTTCTGACTGATTTTACTTACTCTTTAATTTTATCAGATTAAATTGCAATAAAAACACTGACACTGATTTGACGGTAACGACGACGTTTCTTAACCGCAGTTATTTTTGAGTCGCTTTGTATTAACGTGATAAAGAGGTTGGCGTTTAACTTTAGTTAAGCACGAATGCGTAATTATCGGGAGTGGTTAATATGAAGTTAATTTTGATTAATTGATCAATACAGTATCGACATGCAAATCGAGAGATGATATTTCCTTGCGTGTCAGTACTGTAATAGTTAGTTGACCAATTTAACATGAAATTAACTTTAGGATAACCAGATTTATAATTATCAGCCCACTCTATGATGGATATACTTATTCTGCATATTAGAGATACATTTTTAAAATGTTTATGCTACGTTTGAATTGAAAGAATGAAATTGATGAGAGAATGTAATTATTTGTAAGGATTTCATGTGCATGTTTGGTTAGTGTTATAAATACATCCAAGAATGAAATACATAATTTAAAAGTAACCTAAATACATCCTAATATTCAATTTTAACTTAAATTCAATTTATATTTAAAATTTAACTCATAATTCTCTTGATTTTTTTATAATTCTTTCATCTTCTTTTTTTACCTATAATTTTCTCCTATTTTTTCTTTATTATTTTCATAACTTATAAACAATTATTAATTAATGTTAATAAGATTACATAAAAATTATTTAAGCTCATAATCACATATGCAATTTAACATGAGAAAAAAATTTAAAACTTTTTTCTTAATGCAATAATTAATTCAAGTCCTTAGACCAACCTATTAACTTTATTTTAATATGTGAACTAAAGATATGTGGTGTAAATATAATACAACCAACAAAACTAAATCAACTCGTATAGCACCCCACTAAATAATATAAAGTGATATGTCCATTCAAAAATCATTGATAAAAACCAATATGATCATGATTCAATAACCAACAATATAATAAAGTGTTTAACTAGTATAACACCTCACTCAATAAATCCTTCACAAAATCTTTTTTTCGTTCATCGGGAAGGCTAAAGAAGATCATCTGCGACGCCCCCAAAATTAGGTATACATCACCCATTCTGAGTCGTCAGATACATGTTATAAAATTCAAATACAACTTCATTTATACAACTGTTGAGCTGTCGTATAGAATACGACCACAGTTAAATATGAGTTTTAATACAAATGTATGTAACTCTCATGGTACCTCGACCACAACCTTACAATGGTACTTTACATAAAAGTACAGTCAAAAATTATTTTAGAAACTAAAATCTTTGGGAAGTGCTCAAGTAAACCTTCGTACATGGGAGGTCAAGCGTCTAAGTTATGATAGATATCATATGTCCACAAAATTATCCTTGGTTGACCCAAAAGTCCCCAAAGAAAAACAAGAAGATTACTATCATCTCCTTTCCAATGGTAAGTCTTCTCTTGACATATAATTATCTCTGTTGTCTTCAAATGAAAATTATATTTCAAATATACTCCAAGATCATATAGGTAGTGCTCATAGATATACTCAGCAAGTGGATGTGCACAACCATGTCTTATGATAATACGATGTTGTATGTCATTAGACATCTTGTATGATAGTGGCAAAAACACCCTTCCAACGTTGGGTTCGCCTCACCCTATTTGATTCACCAAATATAACTACTAAATGATCATATATAGAATACAACACACTTTTCTATAATATTTAGGGAGAACCTCCATAGCTAGAGACCACCGTTCTAATCCTCTTAATACCCCCGCTCGACCCAGCTACACTCTTATTACCTGAAAGGAATTGTGAAGCAGAAGGGTGAGCACAACTAGCCCAGTAAACAATATCATGACTAAAAATAATTAAATTATCAATAACTTTCATCAATAATAAATCAGAGATTTAGAACATATTATAGATGATAAAATTTTTCAACCATAGTTGCAGCGGAACGAGCAATCCATTAGAAGAGTCAAATAGACCATAAGGTCTATTATCTTCTCTATGTTAAAAGTCCACCAATAATGTTTTATCCATGTAACATCAATTAACAATTCCCGTCCACGATCATGTGAATAACTCATAATCACAATTGTGATTCTAAATTCCTCTTCGCACCTAGGACGAAGATAATTTTCATCACCTGAAACATCAAAAATTATGGTTATACCAAATTATAATTCCTGCTCGTAATCATTAAATCATCTTTGCACTACGGCCAAAGATATTCATTATTATCACATTCATGAATTAATATTTCATTGTTGAGACTCAGCTCAATAATTAACCAACATCATCGAATCATCAATGCACTACAGGCCAAGGATATTCTTTAATATCACGATCACGAATTATCCATGCACTACGGCCAAAGATAATCGTGTTTTCATCAACGGTCCTGATCATGCCATAAAACAATTCATCTTTGCACTACTGCCAAAGGGAATCATCCATAGCCATAATCAGACCAAAAACTATCCATCAATGCACTACGGGCCAATGAGGAATTTTTCCACATCATTTGTAACATTACGGTTATGATTATACCGGATAATCCCTGGTCATAATCATACCAAGTCCATCTATGCACTACAGGCCACAAATGACTTTAAACATAATATAAGCATGAGGATGATGACAATATTATAAACATTATTCAAACTAGATCAAGGATAAATATTAAAGATTTTAAATTTATCCAAACATCATCAATCGCTTAATAAAATTATAATCTAATATTGTTAATATTATAACAATATTTTAATCACTTCTTAAACTTATAAATAATTTAATTTAATTGTTTACACTTTTCCAAATAATGCATTTAATCATTCAAAATGTCATACTCATAAGATTTCATCACCAAAAATCAAATTACTCATCAAAAATCTGCATATACCTTATATAAGATTTTCAAGCCATAAAATCATATTTACCGATTTTTCAACTTCACATAACATATTTAATTCATATGTTCGTAACTAAATCATTTTCATGAAAAATACCAAATCAGTCCCAAAAATTATTTTTTCCCGGGATTAAGCAGAATATAGTCCCATATTGAACATATATTTTTCTCAAAATTTTTAAAATTCATTTACTATTTTTCAAAAATAAATTTCTAATTAATTCCTTAAGAAATTAGCTACCTCAAGGTTAACTCCAGAAATTCCCAAATCTTGGCAGGATCTTACACATGTTAACGTGAGCTTCCAGTTTAAATTTCATGGTCATCGAAGTTATAGAACTCTTGTTATAGCGTTTTCCGTCAGAAAAACTTAAATATTGAAATGGTCATAACTTGCTCATTTTAAGTCAGAATGAGCTCATTTTTGGACAGTAGGTACTTTATACCATATATTTTCATGTCCTGAAAGGCAAGATTTTTTCTCATAATTTAAGTGGCCAAAAATGCCCTTTTAAATTTTCTGGCAGTAGTTTTTTGGCACTTTTCAGTTTTTGACTCTTTTACTAAAATCTGTCCACACGAAAATCTACAACACCTTTTCTAGAATAACCAACATAACTCATCATGACAATGACATAATAATTTAATAAAACAAGTTCAAGAATAAGTTTTAAAGATTTATAAATTAATTTATCCTGAACACAATAATATCCAAATTGTCAACATGATACTACTTTGTGGAGTAAAATTCAAGAATGCTTAGAAGAATGTTTTCATGAAAAGATACTGGATGAATCGCAAATGTCAAAAATATTCCACTAATTTCATAGAGTATAGAAGTCAAAGTTTTAACCAATTGAGTATAATAAAGAATGGAATAACAAAAGAAATCACCAGGCATGCGATAGACCGTACAGACAGGTTATTCTCACAGAATAATAAATAACGGAACCAGGTCCGACGTAAAATGCACCGACAGGATATTCCAACAGAATAATAAAGAATGGAACCAGGTCCGGCGTAAAACGCACAGACAGGATATTCCAACAGAATAATAAAGACAGGAACTAGGTCCGGCGTAAAATGCACAGACAGGATATTCTAACAGAATAATAAAGAATGAAATAATAGAAGACTTTCACCAAGCATAGGGTAGCCCGCGTATACAGGTTATTCCAACAGAATAATAAATAATGGAATAACAGAAGTTCTCTTCATGAATACAAAAGAAATAATACCCCTTACGAGTACAACAAATAATATCTCTTACCGTAAAAGAAACTGGATATAAGAGTAGGGAAGTAGCATAATACTTTTTTATAGTTTTTCTATAATTTCGCTCTCTAGAGTTTCAGTGAATTCGTAAGAAATAATGAAGGAATGAGCTTCTATTTATAGAAGAATGAACTGCATAGTAACTAATTCATAAACGACCCAGATTGATTTACTTTTAAACGGACGGTCCATATTGGTTTACTATTAAAACTTAAAGTAACGGTCCATACTGATTTACTATTAAAACTTTAAACCAGCGATCCATGTTGATTTACTATTATAACTATCCACCAGCGGTCCATATTGATTTACTATTATATCTTCAACCAACGGTCTGAAAAATTAGCACATCTCCTCATGGACTAATATTGTACAAAAAAATAATTTGGACCGAAAAAAAATATATTTTACGGGTGAATAGTACTCTGTGAATAGTAACTCATGAATAGTAACTCATAAATAGTAACTCGTGAATAGTACTCCGACACGAAAAATTTCCCGAATACCCGATTGAACAATACTGAGTGACTTTTCACATAAGCATCAATAATCAATATTGTGTACTACTATGCAACCACGCGTATTACTGTACTTTTAACACCGGGTGTTTCAACAGTTAACGGTAAAACTTCTGCCGTTATTTTCATAAAATATTTTTATCGTTTTCTCAATCAGACAATAATTTTGTTGTGGGGTCCACCAATGATTGTACCGTCCTATGAATATTCCCCGACAAAAAGAATATTCCCTGACTAATCGAATATTCCCCGACAAAACGAATATTTTATATCAACTTGCTTACTTTGCAAAAAAAAAATTCACATATTACCCTTAACTTTAAACTTTTATCAATTTAACTATTTACCAAAATAAAAAAATTGAATACTTTTATTTCATAAAATTCGAGGTCTCACATCATCATCAACTCCTTTTCACGAGTAAGCTTGCACATAACCTTGTTACGGTCACTATCGATTAGACCGGACACATTACTCAACGCATTACTGAGATTCTTGCGTTGCTCATTTAATGAAGTCTCCAATCCAAGAAAGTTAATTAGCAAATTGAGTAGATTCTCGAGTTGTACAGTGAAAATAGTAGCAGCCCTCTCCATGACAGATTTAGAATCAATATCCGTACTTGACTTTCTCTTCCTATCTTTTTGGAACTAAAGGACTTGCTAGATATTTTCTCACTGTGAGTTAGAGTCAAGCCATCGATCATCTCAATTATTTGTTTGAATTTTTTCATCTAACTCGATCATTTTTGCCGTCGATAGATCATCTTTCCCAATTGTTTTATCCTTACCAAATATAGTAAAAAGATCCAAATAAATTGAAAATGTTTCTCTCTTTTTGTGCACCTAAAATAAATTAGAGAAAAAAACAATTTATCACAATTAATTTTCTGTTGTAAAATTTAGCACAAAAAACGCATACATGACAATGAACTTAACTGCCAATACAATAAAACTATTTGCCACAATAATATTATGCAAAGTTTATCACCAATGTTTACTTTCATTATCAACTCATTCATCCCAACATTCAGACGATTTTCGGATTTAAATTAAATAACAAAAGTGTCGCTGTATAACATATTAAATATATCATTCATACACTATCAAATATATCAATGGCATTATAAGTAGATTACATTGTAAATTAGGAAAAATATAAACTAATTAAGACATAAATAAAAAACAGATAGAAATAAGAAACACAAATCTGGCTCAAGAGACATTTTATTATTAACATCTTCATTCTCTGATCATGCATGTTCTTAAGATGTAGAAGAATTATTCACACATAAAAACACAAAAAAGATGGAAGACACAAATTGATTTTCTGTTGTAAAATCAATGTTAAGATCTGACTAAAACCACAAGCATCAAAAATGATTTCATATATAAGGCCAGGAAATATTATCATGCATGCATGCATGTGCTTTTCGAGATAAGCAAGGGTGGGTGGTGTTTCTTGATAGAGAAGCCAAAAATGATGCAGCCAGGTTTCATTGGCAAACAGATCATAGACCACCGAATGGAGGGGTTAACATGAAGTTAATGTTTTGTGTGGGTCCTCATCCATGAGATAGAATTTAAGATATAAAAGAATTGATTTTCCTTGTGAGCAAGCACGTGAGTTTAATTGATATTAATCCAATTAGAAATTGGGTTAATGGAAGCAATATTGGAATTAGAGATTCCATAAAAGGAATCCAAGTTGAATAAGGATTTACTTGTTAAAGTGGTTGGTGACCAAGACAAGGAGATGTGATCCCTAATTTGATTAGGAGAATAAATTGTTTCTAATCCATAATAGGAATGGATTAAGAAGAGTACTATAAATAAGGCTATGAATGAGTCTTATTTGATACATGAGATAGAGAAGCTTGGTAGTAAGAAAATACCAAAAGAATAAATTGAGAGAATTACTGTGAGACCCCAGTTTTTTATGAATAAATATTTAATTTTTTCGAAATAATTTTTTGAATATTATGGTGTGGATTTGATATAATGTTATAGTTGTGGGTAGTATTTATAAATTTTAAAAAGTATGCAAATTGTTGTATAATATTTGATTGGTCGGGAAATATTCTTTTTGTCGGAGAATATCCGTACGACGGTACAATCATTGGTGGACCCCACAACGGAATTATTGTCGGATTGAGAAAACGACAAAAATATTTTTATGAAAATAACGGCGGAAGTTTTACCGTTAATACTGTTGAACTACTCGGTAGTAAAAGTACAATAATACGCGTGGTTGCATAGTAACACACGGTATTGATTATTAATGCTTACGTGAGAAGTCACTCGGTTTTGTTTTATTAGTATTATTAATGTAATAAAACAGAAAAACTTTTTATATAAAACAAAATACATTTATAAAGTTATTCTATAAATAGAATATATTATATTCTATTATGCATAGTATATTGCATAGTAAAATCTTTTTATATAAAACAAAATACTTTTATAAAGTTATTCTATAAATAGAATATATTATATTTTATTATGCATAGTGTTGCATAGTACATGCATAATGTTTCACATAGTAAAATTTTTTTATATAAAATAAAATACTTTTATAAAGTTATTCATTTTATTAGATTATAAATAAAATATATTATATTTTATTTAAAAGAATTTGCTTTAAATATGGACCGTCCTATTAAAAGTAAATCAATCTAGACCGTTCATGAATTAGTTACTATGCAGTCTATTCTTCTATAAATAGAAGCTCATTCATTCATTATTTATTACGAATTCACTGAAACTCTAGAGAGGGAAACTATAGAGAGAGTTCTTCTTCTATAATCTTGAGCGTATTTCTTTAGAGTTTAAGAAAGCTTTGAGCGTAGTACAAGTTTTCTTCGAGTATATCCTCGCCCTACCAGTCGGAATACTCTTCTTTCAAAGGTAGGGGATATTATTTGTTGTACTCGTAAGGGATATTCTTTCTTTCTTATTCATGAAGAAAACTTCTGTTATTTCATTCTTTATTATTCTATTGGAATAACCTGTATACGCGGGATAACCTATACTTGGTGAAATTCTTCTGTTATTCCACTCTTTATTATTATGTTGGAATAACCTGTTTATGCGAAGTACCGCATACATGGTGAAATTCTTCTAATATTCCGTTCTTTATTATTCTGTCAGAATATCCTGTCTGTGCGTTTACGCCGGACCTGGTTCTATTATTTATTATTCTGTCGGAATATCCTGTCTGTGCGTTTATGCCGGACCTGGTTCCATTATTTATTATTTTGTCGGAATATCCTATCTGTGCGTTTACGCCGGACCTGGTTCCATTATTTATTATTCTGTTGGGAATAACCTGTCTGTGCAGTCTATCGCACGCATGATGAATCCTTATGTTATTCCATTCTTTATTATTCTGTTGGAATAACATGTCTATGTGGATTACCACATGCATGGTGAATGATCCTTCGTATTCATTCCTTATTAAATTGTTGAAATGATCTGTCTACGTGGATTACCTCATGGCGGGCAAAAATTCATTTGCAGTTTCATATATTCTATTATACTCAGTTGGTTAAAGTTTTGACTTCTATACTCCATGAAATTAGTGGAATATCATTGATATTTGCGCTTCATCCAGTATCTTTTCATGGAAATATTCTTCTGAGCATTCTTGAATTTTACTCCACAAAGAAGTATCATGTTGACAATTTGGACTTTATTGGTTCTTGGATAAATTAATTCTTGAACTTGTTTTATTGAATTCTTATATCATTGTCATCAACCTCATGTTTATATTATGTTGAAAGTCATCTGTGGCCTGTAGTGCATAGATGTACTTGGTATGATTATGACCAGGGATTATTCGGTATAATCATGACCGTAATGTTACAAATGATGTGGAAAAAGTCCTCATTGGCCCGTAGTGCATTGATGGATAGTTTTTGGTATGATTATGGCTATGGATTCTCTTCGGCCAAGGGTGCAAATATGAATTATTTTATGGCATGATCAAGACCGTTGATTAAAACATGATTATCTTTGGCCCATGATGCATGGATAATTCGTGGTCATGATACTAAAGAATATCCTTGGCCCTGTAATACAGGAATGATTTGATGATGTGAATTATTTATTAAGCTGAGTCTAATCGATAAAAAGTAATGAAAAACCTTTTAAATCATAGAAGATAGTAGATTTTATTCTCTATTTGACTCTTCTAATGGATTGCTTGTTCCGCTGCAGTTAAACTTGATGTTTGTTATATTTTATCAGTTTAACACTGTTGAAGGCTAACGATAAATTATTCTGCATTATCTTAGTCATAATATTTCTTACCGGGTTAGTTGAGCTCATCCTTTTGATTTCATTGCTCTCTTTAGGAAATGAGAACGTAGCAGGGACTAGTCGTGGGAAACAGAGTGATGGTCCTAGATGGTGCATTAGTAGTCCTCACTATTCTGTGAAATAGTGTGATAATAAATATAATGAGGACCCCATTGAGTTTGTATATTGTCTAGATGACAATATTTGTATTAAAACTCACAGCATATATTTAGTCGTATTTTAAACGACTGTTGTATAATTAAGTTGTATTTGAATTATGTACCATGTATTTGGCGACTCTAGATGGGTGATGTATACCTATTTTGGGGGTGACACAGTTGGTATCAAAGCTTAGGGATATGATCCCTGGCTGAGATGTGAGACAAGAACTAGGAGGGGAGAGACGAAGAATTCCTTCGCTAGTATGACCTACCTAAGTTTATTTGGTATTTAATTCGTCGGTCAGAGTATAGGGATAATATATGATATATTAATTAACCCTTGTTTTGTGGCAGTGCTTGAAAATGGCAGCTGAAAATGTTAACAATGGAGTGAATGAGTCCGTTGAGACACCTTTAATCACTAATCAGGTTAATGTGATGTCAGACGAAGAAGATATTAGAGAAATCTACGTGGTGAGTGAAGAACTAATAGTTGCTCCCGAGCTAGTTGCAGAGGTAGCAGCTGAGAGCGAGGAAGACAAGGAAGAAGAGGAAGAAGAGGAACCTGTATGAGGATAATTTATTAGAAGAATTTTATGATCAAAATTTAGAATTACAAAATCGTATTCATGAGTTAGAAGAGCAGGCTGAAGAACGGCAGACGGTCGTGGAGCAAAGAGATGTAATAATTCAAAATTATGTTACCCGGTGTGCGATAATTGAACAGAAGCACTCTTTGGCAGAGTATAAGATATTAGAGCTGGAATCTGAGAATGTTATGATCAAAGTTTTGATGAAAGAAGAAACAACTAAACGAAGGAGAATCGATGATGCATGGGTAAAAGTCGCACGACGCGTAGATATTGTAGAAAAAGACGTCCGGTCCAATAAAGCCAAAATAGATGAAATGAATTTTGCTTTTTGGACAACAATTGGGAGAATCCAACATCGAATTTGGAATTACCCTGTGCATAGCGGTCAACCCCAATTCGATATGGATCGAAGGTTAATGATTCAGATCATAGAGAATGAGTACGACGAAGCAGTTGAGGGTGGAATATGCCCTATAGCGAAAGTCAATTCCAGTGGTAATGATGACACCAAAGACTGTCGCGAACAAGTCAAATTCGGTAGTTTAAGGGAGAGCATTTTTTGTGACGAGGAATCGAACAAAGTTATCACGGGTTAGTTAATTATAAATTCTTGCGAATTCTATACCTTATTTGATATCGGTTCTACCTATTCCTTTATCTCTCTTACTTGCGCTCAACGTTTAAATTTAATTATAGAGAAGTTAGACTTTGACTTATCGGTTGAAACTCCATTAGGAAAAACCTTCATTACATGTGTTATCCAAGTCTTGGATGAGAGTTACAGTTTTGAATGATATTTCTATTGTTAATAAATTTCCTGATGTATTCTTGAAGACTTCTTAGCCTACCCCTAGAACGTGAAATCGAATTTTGTATTGACCCCAGTACAAAAGCCATTTCTAAAACCCTTAAATATTTCTTCAACTAAAGCGAACGTAACATGCGCTAAAGACGTTGGCTCAAGCTGTTAAAGATTACGATCGTACCATTCAATACCATCGTGGGAAAACGAACGTGGTAGCTGACGCGTTGAGTAGAAGATCGTATGCGTTTACGAGTGCGATGTTGTTAACAAAAAGACCCATTTCGTAAGACTTACAAATGATGAAGATAGAGTTAACGACTCTAGGAACCCACGTGAAGATAACGAGTATACGAGTAGAATCGACTTTAATCGATAAAGTTAAAGCCGCTCAAGCTACACACCCGGAGCTGATGAATGTGAAGAAGAAGGTTCAAGAGGGCGTTATTCTAGAAGCAAGAATCGACGAAGAGAGGAAATCTCAACCCTCAATTTAATTGGCCCATTTGAAATCCTTGATCGAGTAGGAACTGTGGTTTATAGACTTGTTTTACCACTAAGTATGTCCCGTGTTTATAACGTTTTTAATGTATCGATGTTACGTAAATATGTGGACGACCTGAACCACAATATTAATTTAGAACCAGACGAGATAGCAAAAGATTTAACGTATGAAGAGATACATGTTAACATCTTGGATAAGAAGGATCATATTCGACGCACAAAGGTTATACCTCAAGAGTTATAATTTGAAATGAAGTTGAGGTATCCTCACCTATTCAGCATACCAAGTACGTACGTAAATTTTGAGGGTGAAATTCCATAAGGAGGGGAGATTGTGAGACCCCAGATTTTTATGAATAAATATTTAATTTTCTCGAAATAATTTTTTGAATATTGTGGTGTGGATTTGATATAATGTTATAGTTGTGGGTAGTATTTTTAAACTTCGAAAAGTATGAAAGTTGTTGTATAATATTCGATTGGTCGGGGAATATTTTTTTTGTTGGGAAATATCCGTAAGACGGTACAATCATTGGTGGACCCCACAACGGAATTATTGTCGGATTGAGAAAACGAAAAAAATATTTTTATGAAAACAACGGCCGAAGTTTTACTGTTAATACTGTTGAACTACTCGGTAGTAAAAGTACAATAATACGCGTGGTTGCATAGTAACACACGGTATTGATTATTAATGCTTACGTGAGAAGTCACTCGATTTTGTTTTATTAGTATTATTAATGTAATAAAACAGAAAAGCTTTTTATATAAAACAAAATACTTTTATAAAGTTATTCTATAAATAGAATATATTATATTTTATTATGCATAGTGTTGCATAGTACATGCATAATGTTTCGCATAGTAAAATCTTTTTATATAAAACAAAATACTTTTATAAAGTTATTCATTTTATTAGATTATAAATAAAATATATTATATTTTATTTAAAAGAATTTGCTTTAAATATGGACCGTCCTATTAAAAGTAAATCAATCTAGACCGTTCATGAATTAGTTACTATGCAGTCTATTCTTCTATAAATAGAAGCTCATTCATTCATTATTTATTACGAATTCACTGAAACTCTAGAGAGGGAAACTATAGAGAGAGTTCTTCTTCTATAATCTTGAGCGTATTTCTTTAGAGTTTAAGAAAGCTTTGAGCGTAGTACAAGTTTTCTTCGAGTATATCCTCGCCCTACCAGTCGGAATACTCTTCTTTCAAAGGTAGGGGATATTATTTGTTGTACTCGTAAGGGATATTCTTTCTTTCTTATTCATGAAGAAAACTTCTGTTATTTCATTCTTTATTATTCTATTGGAATAACCTGTATACGCGGGATAACCTATACTTGGTGAAATTCTTCTGTTATTCCACTCTTTATTATTATGTTGGAATAACCTGTTTATGCGAAGTACCGCATACATGGTGAAATTCTTCTAATATTCCGTTCTTTATTATTCTGTCAGAATATCCTGTCTGTGCGTTTACGCCGGACCTGGTTCTATTATTTATTATTCTGTCGGAATATCCTGTCTGTGCGTTTACGCCGGACCTGGTTCTATTATTTATTATTCTGTCGAAATATCCTGTCTGTGCGTTTATGCCGGACCTGGTTCCATTATTTATTATTCTGTCGGAATATCCTATCTGTGCGTTTACGCCGGACCTGGTTCCATTATTTATTATTCTGTTGGGAATAACCTGTCTGTGCAGTCTATCGTACGCATGATGAATCCTTATGTTATTCCATTCTTTATTATTCTGTTGGAATAACATGTCTATGTGGATTACCACATGCATGGTGAATGATCCTTCGTATTCATGGATTACCGCATGACGGGCGAAAATCCATTTGCAGTTTCATATATTCTATTATACTCAGTTGGTTAAAGTTTTGACATCTATACTCCATGAAATTAGTGAAATATCCTTGATATTTGCGCTTCATCCAGTATCTTTATATGGAAATATTCTTCTGAGCATTCTTGAATTTTACTATACAAAGAAGTATCTGTTTACAATTTGGACTTTATTGGCTCTTAGATAAATTAATTCTTGAACTTGTTTTATTGAATTCTTATATCATTGTCATCATCCTCATGTTTATATTATGTTGAAAGTCATCTGTGGCCTGTAGTGCATAGATGGACTTGGTATGATTATGACTAGGGATTATTCGGTATAATCATGACCGTAATGTTACAAATGATGTGGAAAAAGTCCTCATTGGCCCGTAGTGGATTGATGGATAGTTTTTTGTATGATTATGGCTATGGATTCTCTTCGGCCAAGGGTGCAAAGATGAATTGTTTTATGGCATGATCAGGACCGTTGATGAAAACATGATTATCTTTGTCCCATGGTGCATGGATAATTCGTGGTCGTGATACTAAAGAATATCTTTGGCCCTGTAGTGCAGGGATAATTTGATGATGTGGATTATTTATTAAGTTGAGTCTCAGCGATAAAAAGTAATGAAAAACCTTTTAAATCATAGAAGATAGTAGATTTTATTCTCTACTTGACTCTTCTAATGGATTGCTTGTTCCGCTGTAGTTAAACTTGATGTTTGTTATATTTTATCAGTTTAACACTGTTGAAGGCTAACGATAAATTATTCTGCATTATCTTAGTCATAATATTTCTTACCGAGTTAGTTGAGCTCATCCTTTTGATTTCATTGCTCTCTTCAGGAAATGAGAACGTAGCAGAGACTAGTCGTGGGAAACAGAGTGATGATCCTAGATGGTGCATTAGTAGTCCTCACTATTATGTGAAATAGTGTGATAATAAATATAATGAGGACCCCATTGAGTTTGTATATTGTCTAGATGACAATATTTGTATTAAAACTCACAGCATATGTTTAGTCGTATTTTACACGACAGTTGTATAATTAAGATGTATTTGAATTCTGTACCATGTATTTGGCGACTCAAGATGGGTGATGTATACCTAATTTGGGGGCGTCACAGTTGGTATCAAAGCTTAGGGATATGATCTCTGGCTGAGATGTGAGACAAGAACTATGAGGGGAGAGACGGAGAATTCCTTCGCTAGTATGACCTACCTAAGTTTTTTCGTATTTAATTGGTCGGTCAGAGTATAGGGATAATATATAATATATTAATTAACCCTTGTTTTGTGGCAGTGTTTGAAAATGGCAGCTGAAAATGTTAACAATGGAGTGAATGAGACCGTTGAGACACCTTTAATCACTAATCAGGTTAATGTGATGTCAGACGAAGAAGAAATTAGAGAAATCTACGTGGTGAGTGAAGAACTAATAGTTGCACCCGAGCTAGTTGCAGAGGTAGCAGCTGAGAGCGAGGAAGACGAAGAAGAAGAGGAAGAAGAGGAACCTGCATGAGGATAATTTATTAGAAGAATTTTATGATCAAAATTTAGAATTATAAAATCGTATTCATGAGTTAGAAGAGCATGCTCAAAAACGGCAGACGGTCGTGGAACAAAGAGATGTAACAATTCAAAATTGTGTTACCCGATGTGCGATAATTGAACAGAAGCACTCTTTGGCAGAGTGTAAGATATTAGAGCTGGAATATGAGAATGTTATGATCAAAGTTCTGATGAATGAAGACACAACTGAATGAATGAGAATAGATGATGCATGGGTAAAAGCCGCACGACGAGTAGATATTGTAGAAAAAGACGTCCGGTCCAATAAAGCCAAAATAGATTAAATGAATTTTGCTTTTTGGACAACAATTGGGAGAATCCAACATCAAATTCGGAATTACCCTGTACATAGCGGTCAACCACAATTCAATATGGATCGAAGGTTAATGATTTAGATCATAGAGCAGGAGTACGACGAAGCAATTGAGGGTGGAATATGCCCTATAGCGAAAGTCAATTCCAGTGGTAATGATGACACCAAAGACTGTCCCGAACAAGTCAAATTCGGTAGTTTATGGGAGAACGTTTTTTGTGACGAGGAATCAAACAAAGTTATCACGGGTTAGTTAATTATAAATTCTTACGAAGTCTATACCTTATTTGATACCGGTTCTACCTATTCCTTTATCTCTCCTGCTTGCGCTCAACGTTTAAATTTGACTCTAAAGAAGTTAGACTTTGACTTATCGGTGAAACTCCGTTAGGAAAAACCTTCATTACATGACCTGGGCGTTGGAAACGGAAATGAAAGCGAGGTATCCTCACCTTTTTGAAACACCAGGTACGAACGTCAATTTCGAGGATGAAATTTCATAAGGAGGGGAGGTTGTAAGACCCCAACTTATTATAAATAAAATTAAATTTTCTCTATTTATTATCTTGAAATAGTAAGGGTTGTTTTGATTAATGTGGTTAGTTATGGGTAAAATGTGTAAATATTTCAAATAAGCAAGTGGTTATAAAATATTCATTGTTGTCGTAGAATATTCGTTTGGTCGTGGAATATTCTTGCTGTCGGGGAATATTCGTACGACGGCGCAGTCTTGTGTAGGCCCCATAACGAAAAGCGATTGGATGAAGAAAACGATAAAAATAAGTTGTTTATAAATAACGGCGTTGTTTATACCGTTAATACTGTTAAAATACTCGGTGGTTAAAATACAGTAGCACACGGTATTGCATAAATTATTGATTCTTACGTAAGAAGGCACTACTCAATAATTGTTACGGTAATTACTGTTTAGTATTTTATTTTATTGATTCAATAATTACTGCATTGATATTTTATATTACTGTTATTTCAATAATTGTCACTACACAGTATTTTCCATTATCGGAGCAATAATTCATATAATCTGAATAATATTATTGGGTAATATTTTTGGCAATATCTAGAAAGTTCTGTCTAAGGAGAGGTTTGGTCATCTAATTGCGCGCAAGTAAGAAGAGATCCTTATTGGAAAGTCCCCTCTTTCTTGGGAACTGCCTAGTTGTCAATAATGTGATTCTGTAATATTATTTGTGAATAGTTAATTATTGATTTATATGATGAGGAAAATATTGATTTTATGTGGATATAGATGGAGAAAATTTTAATGTGACAATTGTTGAAAATTAATATTTTCTCTTTTTCTGATAAAATAATTTATTTAAATATATTATTATATTTTAATAATATAATAATGGTGATATTTTTACAATAAATGTGGGATATATGAGTATATGAGAAGAAAGAGTATTTTTGTTGTATTAAATGATTAACACATGTTTTGTGTGTCGGTGGACCCCATTTATTGACTGAAATTTGATTATAGTCTGTAAAATCATCCGTTTATGAATTTCGGTCAATTTTTGTTTGGAATTTGAAAAAAAAATCTTCTGTAAAGTTGTAGAGGATGGAATTTCCTATGGAAAGGACACGAGGTTCAAATTTTTCTGATAAAAGGGCTATTTATTATGAATTATTGACGTTCCGAAGTTCTAGAATAATTGATTTTTTGAAGTTTTAATTGTTTTAATCAAGAAAAACGTTTTTTTTCAATCCCACATGTGTGGTAAATGAGCTAAATTCAGATTCTTGGGTGGTGGGCTTGAATATTTATTAAATAAAATTATTTTAATAAATTTTCTGCTTTGGTGTTCTAAGCATTTTCCTATAAATAGGGTGCTTAGGTTAGAATTGAAAATCACACCAGAAACTGAAATCTTCTTTCTTTCTCTCTCGATATATTGAGCGTATTCTTGTGAGTATTTTGATACTTTGAGTGTTGTTATACGGTGCAAGTTCCCTTCACCACTATATTCAGTATTCCAGCCAGAAGTACTATTCTTTCGAGGTAAGGGATGTTATTTTCTTCTTAAATGAAATTATTTTCTTCGATATCATTATGCCGAAATATTGGTTTGAACTTTTTATCAAATTTGAAACTTTTTGTGTCGGGGTTAATATTCACATATACGACACTATTCACGTATACAACACTATTCACGAATACGGCACTATTCCAGAATACGAATATCTATTATGGATACTAGCTTTGATTTTATCCATGTTTTGATCATTCTTGAATTTTACTCCACTATGATTATTTATGAGGTATTTTTGGACATGGAATAGTTGAAATGTGAATCCTTAATATTTATTCTTTTGTTTCACTGGATTCGTTTTCTTTAAAATATTTTTCATCATCCTCAGTCCTAAATGATGATATTACTGAATATCTTTGGCATGTAGTGCAAAGATGAATGATTTTCTGATGAATATCTTAGGCCCGTAGTGCAAAGATGAACAGGTGTTTAGATGAACATGACCAACTAATGAATATCTTTGGCCTGCAGTGAAAAAATGAATATTTGATTCCAGATATATATTGATTGATGTTACAAGGATAAAATATCGACGAGGAACTTTTAAATTCATATATAGAAGATAGTAGATTTCATTCTCTACTTAACTCCTCTAATGAATTATTATTTTCACTGCGAATATTGATTTAAAACTGGTTGTTTATTGTATTCTATTAGATTTTTCCCTGTTGAAGACTAACGATAATTTGTTCTATGTTATCTTAGTCATAATATTCTTTACTGGGCTAGTTGAGCTCACCCTTTTCCTTTTTGTTCCATTTTTCTTCTCAGGAAGCGAGAATGTAGCGAGTACTAGTCGTGGTATGGAATGATGGTTCTAGGAAATTGATTTAGTAGTCCTCACCATTTTTGTAAAATATTGTATCAATAATTGTAATGAGGACTTATTTGGGTATGAATATTGTCTAGATGGCAATATTTGTATTTAAACTCATAATTTTTATGTTGTATTAATAAAGTTGTAGTTATTCCTGTACCATGTTATTGACGACTCAAAATGGGTGTTGTATACCTATTTTGGGGGCGTCACACAAATGATGCAGAAAAAGTCCTCATTGTCCCGTAGTGCATTGATGGACAGTTTTTGGTATGATTATGGCTATGGATTCTCTTCGGTCAAGGGTGCAAAGATAAATTATTTTATGGCATGATCAGGACCGTTGATGAAAACATGATTATTTTTGGCACGTGGTTGATAGACTCCACGGCACGCTTGCGTGAGTTGGTCGCCGCCCCGATCGTTTCTAGCACAGTTGTTGGGTGAATTGCTTGCAACACCTTAACCCCTCGCCTATATGTAGACGGTAATCTTGGTACAATTGCTCGCGTTCGAAATTCTGCGTTGAATGGACACCAACGACACCTTGACCCCTCGCTTATATTGAAGCGGTAATCTTGGTACAATCGACGATTGATGCGGTAGAAGACGCCACACACAACTATGAATTGTTGTATGATAAGTCAAATTGAATCTCAAAGAAATAACTAAGAAAAATACTTAGAAATTCTTCAAAGAACCAAAAGAAGAGAATAACCTCACAAATATATTGAATAATAATAATGTATAATGTGTTTGATTACATAACTTGAACCTCTATTTATACTACTCAAAACAATTTAAATCCTAATAGGAATTAACTATAACCCTAATAGAAGTCAATTAGAAAAAGAATTCTAATTAAAAAAAACAAATCCTAATTACAATAGAATTTAAAAATCTAAAAATCCTTTCAATGTCATGTAAATGAACCCTTTTGCCGCGTGGCTGACTGGCTGTATTCACGTCATGATGAAATAAATGATTAAACCAATATAGCAATATCACGTGATGATGAATTCACGTGATGATGAGCAGCTCCTCCTTTCTTAAACTAGTCAATATCATGTATAAAACCAATATATGAAGTCTGATTACTTAATTAGCAGCTGCAGCCCATAAATTAATAAACCAACTCATACGGCCCACTTGATAATTTATGTAACCTGACTATGCTTGATGCCCACTTTGCAAGGATGATGAGATGTGCTGAATATTAAGTTTGGTCCACGTGAATGATGTCCCACCATAATATTAGTCTCACTATACTCCACATAAATTTGTGCATGGACTGAATTGAATGAGCTAATTAGATCGGCCCAATAATGTTTGAATTGTACTCTTTTGAATAATCTTCAACCCAATTATTTAAAATTATTTGATGAACCACTGAGACTTGAATTGAGTTATTAGTGTTTGATGAGAGCTTGATCAGGATTGTATCATTCCCCTCCTCTTCAAAAGGATTTGTCCTCAAATCTGGCACATCATCTTCTCGAAAATGATTCAACCACAAAATTGCTCCTACATAAAAAAAACAAACTAAGTTAGTAACATCAAACAAAACATAACCACAAATCTCACCTGACAAATTAATTGAATAAGCAATATCAGCAACGCAAGCAAGAATTTGAAAAGCTTTATCTCCTCCTGGATCAAATATCAATATGAAGAACTCTTTATGTATCACAAACTCCCATTCACGAATTCCCGGATCAAAAATGAATCTTATGATCTTGATCATTCGTAAACAAAACCACGTTAATGATCCTGGGTCAAATGTCAACTTTTGAAACTCATCACGTCGCATAAGCCCATACACTTGAATTCCTGGATCAAAAATCAATTTGAAGATCTCATCCCTTCGCAGAAACACATTTGTTAATGCACCTATGTCAAATATTAATTTTTGAAATTTGTCACGTTTTTCACGCAAACTCTCTTGAATTCCTGGAATAAACACAAAACAAAACAAATCAACAACTCCCTTTTGTCTAATCACCAAGAAATCAAATAAATCAAAATCACATGCATAGTCTACTATAACAATATTCAAAACACTTCCCTGTAGACTCTCAATGCATTGATCGAATTGAATCGCACGATTCATGATTTCCGTGATGAATATGATCTTATCATGAATATGCAAAACACAATCAACCTTTCTCCTTCCATTGACATTAACACAACCAAAATCACATAATAGCACCAATGCAATAAAAAGGTCACAATCACAAGTTGAAAACTCAATAGCACATTTATCCGGATGACGCACAAACTCAACACATGCTAAAGAATTTTTCAAAGTGTTGACAACAACGGGAATATCACCAAAATAGATATTAACAAATTCTCCCATAAAAGAATGCAAACTAAGATCCAACAATCCCATAGAATTATGCAATGTCTTAGCTAATCCAAGTGAACTGCCTAAACATACAAATAACTTATATCTCAATCCATTTTGATGATAAACACTTTTCAAATCAATACCAGATGATAGCAAATCATGCAATGAAGATTGCTCTAACGAAACAACATGATTACTACCATTGTCAGCTATCGATAATTCATGTAAAGATTGATTAGCATGAAAACCTAACTCAACATATGGATAAGAAAACCTACAATTAATTTCATGCAAGTAAGCACAACGAGAACGAGAATATATATCATGATCATAAACTAACTCAACATAAATTAAATATCCTCCATAGTTTATGATAAAAATGATTCTACCATCAAAACAGCTAACAACAAATTTTCCAATGGAAGCATGCAAAACATGTTTTAAATAACTCATGAAAATACTATATGCATCAGTTAATCTAACAGAAATAACTAACCACCTATATAACTCACATGCTAACACAATTTTCCATTTATCACAATATCTCATGCTAAATTGATTAGGCATTGTCATCACATAATTATTATCACATGTAGATAAAACATAAGAACTATGCAATTTATCAAACATATTATCTAAATAAAAAAAAGAATAACGATACTTGTTTACCAATTCAAAATCGACGAACAAACTCGTTGTCCCATCCTCCTTAGATACTATGATCTCATAATCAACACATGAACTCATGTCTTCTCTCACGATACCCACTTTTACCAATTCTCCAACCCGCCTTGGTAACTCCGTCGTCTCCTCGGGAATACTATTAGTTGATCGGTACGGAATGATAGTACGGGGTATTTCATCAACAACCTGTACAAGAGACAAAACAAAACTAGACAAAGAAGAATCATTAGTGTTAGTATTCAAAAGCGCCGTCTTGTACGAATGTACAGTCATTGGCTTTTCAAAATATAACTCACTTTTCAACTCACTCTCTTTTTCATAGTCACATATTTCTTCTCTCTCTTCTTTATGCTCACCCTCTCGTTTGTTTTTCTCTCGTTTATTTTCAAGGTCACTCTTTTCATTCTCTTTTTTCTCAAACTCTCTTTTCTTTTCATTCTCACTCTTTTCAATTTTTTCTTTTACATTATCAATCTTTTGAACAAATTTTTTTGTCGATTCTTTCCACATGTATTTTCTTTTACAAACTCATCTTTTTGATTACTTTCTTTCGGATGTTCACCATCTTGCTTTAGATCATGGATTTTCTCTTGAACACTTGATCCCAATAACTCTCCTTGGACTGCATATTCTATAATTTCTTCCACCTCCCCCGGCTGATCTTGTTTCTTTTGCGCCTTAGGAGTATATTGTAGTTGCATCCAATAATCTTCTTTGTTTACTTGTGTGCGAACACTCCTGTTATTATCTACTGTAGATGGCCCTGAAGGTTGCTCTACATGTCTTCGAGATGTATATTCCTCCTTCCTGTCACGCTCTACTGGAGCAAACCGCTTTCTCATTGCTGATTTTAATTCTGCCCATGTCTCGAATGGACGCTCCCCATATTTTTGTTTGATAAGCTGCCACCATATAATTGTATGATCGGAGAACTCTTGAACTGCCCGTCTGACCTTCCTCCTCTCGGAGTAATCATGATAGTCAAATTCTCGCTCCATTTTTCTCTCCCATCTCAGATATGCCTCTGTATCAATATTGCCTTGGAAAGTATTCCTTCGAGACCCATAAGAACTTTCATAATCATAGCCATACATGTTTGCTGTAAAACAAAGGTTAGTAGATAAAAAATTTCCTCACACACTCCCTTACGTGTTTCACTCGAATCAATGGTTCACTCGTGTATACTCTTAATAAATTGGCTTTTACCCTCAATTAATCTCACCACTAAGCCTTTTATCTCAATATTCTCTCTAATAGGTTCTTTTTGAATTTCCCCTAGTAAAATTCTTGGTTTTACTAATCAATTCAAAAATTACTTATCACAAAAGATAGATGGTGTGACTATCAGGATACCACAAAATCACCGATCGATTGCCTTGTACTTCTCTTGTATGCCTCAGATTTGTCAATTGTAGCTTCGCTTCAGAATTGATGATGATGGAACGGTATGAACTCTTCTTTGGAATTTGATGATTTGATGGTGTGCTACAAGTTTGGTTAGCACAAATAAAATATGATATATTTTTCTCTTTTTTTTTCTTTTTTTTTCTTTTTTTTTTCCTCTTTTTTTCTTTTTCTTTTTTTTTACTCACGTTTTTTTTTGCAATATAAATTTTGGCAGAAAATTAAAGATAGGTAACTCGCTAGAAGAAGGCTTGGCTTTGATACCAAATGATAGACTCCACGGCACGCTTGCGTGAGGTGGTCGCCGCCCCGATCGTTTCTAGCACAGTTGTTGGGTGAATTGCTTGCAACACCTTAACCCCTCGCCTATATGTAGACGGTAATCTTGGTACAATTGCTCGCGTTCGGAATTCTGCGTTGAATGGACACCAACGACACCTTGACCCCTCGCTTATATTGAAGCGGTAATCTTGGTACAATCGACGATTGATGCGGTAGAAGACGCCACACACAACTATGAATTGTTGTATGATAAGTCAAATTGAATCTCAAAGAAATAACTAAGAAAAATACTTAGAAATTCTTCAAAGAACCAAAAGAAGAGAATAACCTCACAAATATATTGAATAATAATAATGTATAATGTGTTTGATTACATAACTTGAACCTCTATTTATACTACTCAAAACAATTTAAATCCTAATAGGAATTAATTATAACCCTAATAGAAGTCAATTAGAAAAAGAATTCTAATTAAAAAAAACAAATCCTAATTACAATATAATTTAAAAATCTAAAAATCCTTTCAATGTCATGTAAATGAACCCTTTTGCCGCGTGGCTGACTGGCTGTATTCACGTCATGATGAAATAAATGATTAAACCAATATAGCAATATCACGTGATGATGAATTCACGTGATGATGAGCAGCTCCTCCTTTCTTAAACTAGCCAATATCATGTATAAAACCAATATATGAAGTCTGATTACTTAATTAGCAGCTGCAACCCATAAATTAATAAACCAACTCATACGGCCCACTTGATAATTTATGTAACCTGACTATGCTTGATGCCCACTTTGCAAGGATGATGAGATGTGCTGAATATTAAGTTTGGTCCACGTGAATGATGTCCCACCATAATATTAGTCTCACTATACTCCACATAAATTTGTGCATGGACTGAATTGAATGAGCTAATTAGATCGGCCCAATAATGTTTGAATTGTACTCTTTTGAATAATCTTCAACCCAATTATTTAAAATTATTTGATGAACCACTGAGACTTGAATTGAGTTATTAGTGTTTGATGAGAGCTTGATCAGGATTGTATCAGTGGTGCATGGATAATTCGTGGTTGTGATACTAAAGAATATCATTGGCCTGTAGTGAAGGGATGATTTGATGATGTGGATTATTTATTAAGCTGAGTCTCAGCGATAAAAAGTAATGAAAAACCTTTTAAATCATAGAAGATAGTAGATTTTATTCTCTACTTGACTCTTCTAATGGATTTCTTGTTCCGCTGCAGTTAAACTTGATGTTTGTTATATTGTATCAGTTTAACACTGTTGAAGGCTAACGATAAATTATTCTGCATTATCTTAGTCACAATATTTCTTAACTGGTATCAAATAAAGTGTAGACTTCGCTAGAGTTTATGATAAGCTTACTCGTGATGACCTCATTCCGGTTCCTTACTTACTGGGAGGTCAAAACAAACGCTCTCCCTTACACTACCAACTTTGACTTTTCTGGGACTGCCTTTGGTACCTCCATCCTAGCTAAACTTGTCTTCGGTGAATGACAAAATCTGGCTAAGTGACCTTCTCTTCCACAACTATAACATGCTTTGGATGGCATTGCGCAGTTTGGACTGATGTGTCCCTCCCCTCCGCATTTGAAGCATATGATAGGTGGTCGTTCTCCTTCCTTAACAACGGGTGCTGGTACTGTTCACAGTTACTGTTCACGGGTACTGTTCACAAAAGAAAAAAATTATTTTTTTTCCAAGTTATCTGTTGTGACCCTTATTCTTGAAATTTAATCCATGTTTTGATCTTCATTCTTGAATTTTACTCCACTATAGTTTATTATGGAGTATTATTGAACTTGGATAAACTGAAATATGAATCCATAATATTTGTCCTTCTGTCTCACTGGATTCGTTCTTTAAAATATTTTTCATCATCCTCAGTCCTAAATGATGATATTACTAAATATCTTTGGCTCGTAGTGCAAAGATGAATGATTAACTGATGAATATCTTTGGCCCGTAGTGCAAAGATGAATAGGTGTTGAGATGAACATGACCACCTGGTGATACTAATGAATATCTTTGGCCTGTAGTGCAAAGATGAATATTTGATTCAAGATGTATATTGATTGATGTTACAGGGATAAATTATTGATGATGGACTTTTAAATCTTAGAAGATAGTAGAATTCTTTCTTTACTTGACTCTTCTAATGAACTGTTGTTTCCACTGCAGTTGTTGATCTAAAACTTATTGTCTATTATAATTTATCAGATTTTTCTCTGTTTAAGACTAATGATAAATTGTTGTATATTATCTTAGTCATAATATTCTTTACTGGGCTAGTTGAGCTCACCCTTTTCCTTTTTGTTCTATTTTTCTTCTTAGGAGGTGAGAACATAGCAGGAACTAACTGGGGTATAGAGTGATGGTTCAGGATAGATTTATTAGTAGTCCTCATTATTTTGTAAAATAGTGTATCAATAATCGTAATGAGGACTCCTTTTGAGTTTGTATACTCTCTATTAGACTATATTTTTATTCAAACTCACAGTATATGTGTTGTCGTATTATACACGACAATTGTATTATTGAAGTTGTATTTGTTTCTGTACCATGTATTTGGCGACTCAGAATGGGTGATGTATACCTATTTTGGGGGCGTCACAGTTGGTATCAGAGCTTAGGGATATGGTCTCTGGCGGAGATCGGGGAATAGAACTAGGAGGAAAGAGATGAATAAATCTTTCGCTAGTATGTCCTACCTAAGCTTATTTGTTGTTCGGTCATAATATAAGGATATTATGTGATATGTTAACAATGGAGTGTATGAGACTGTGGAACAACCTTTAGTCACAAACCAGGAGAACGTACAACAGGAAGGCAGTGTTCCTCCTATAAACAACACTACCGAGTAAACGATGAATGATGGAATATTTAAGAGCTTTTTGCAGTTTATGCAAAATAAGACGAGGGAGACTCTAGGAACGCGCGGTCTATCACAGCCAAGCAGTTCAAGGAGTTGGGACCACCAGAATTTATTGGAAAGTCGGATCCGATCAAGGCAGAAACATGGGTCAAACAAATTACCAAGATATTCGATGTCTTGGGATGCACGGAGGAACAGAATGTTCCATTCGCCACATTTATGTTCCGCGGTGAGGTAGACTACTGGTGAGAGTCTGTGAAGCGTACCCAGCCTGCCGCACTCAACATGTCTTGGGAAACGTTTCAGAAACTATTCAATGACAAGTACTTTCCTGAAAGTATTCGTCATATGAAGGAGGTAGAGTTTATCAGAATGGAACAAAACAACATGACGGTGTCCTAGTATGAGGCGAAGTTCGCTGAGTTATCCAGGTTTGCACCTCATTTGGTAAAGAATGAGGAATGAATGACAAGGATGTTTCTGAGAGGTCTAAAACTCGAGATTCGGCAATATCTTATCTCTCATAAATTTTCTTTATATTCAGATGTTGTTAACAGGGCTCAATTATTAGAGCGAGATAATGAGTATGTTCAACCAAGGGAACACAACCAGGGTCATACCGGTGGCAGCGGTTATCGGAGCAATGAAAATCAGTAGGGAGGAAAACATTCGGACAAAAGCGGTAACCACTCTGGTGGTAATCGTGGTCGTGATAATAGAAGGAGCGAGTCGGGAAGAGATTTCAAAAAGAGAAAGTACAACAATGGTAACGTGAAGACGTCAGCACAAACATCAACAAATTCTAGGGGAGGAGAACGACCACCGGTCGTGTGTTATAAATGCGGGAAAGAGGGACATATCAGTCCAAACTGTCCACAATAATCCAAGGTATATTACAACCGTAGAAATGAAGGTCACATAGCTCGGGATTGTTCTATAGCACAACCAAGTTCAGCGGGAATGGTGACTCCAAAGGCTATCCCGGATAAGTCGAAATCAGCAGTTCCTGGAAGAGCGTTTGTCGTGACTAGCCAAAACGTGAGGAACCAAACGAGGTGATCACGGGTAAGCTAATCTTGAATTCTCCTGAAGTTTATACCTTACTAGATACCGGTTCTATCCATTCTTTTATCTCTCCTGCTTGTGCTCAACATTTAAACTTGACTCCGGAGAAATTAGACTTTGATTTATCAGTGGAGACTCCGTTAGGAGAAATTTTCGTTACATCCACTGTTTATAAATCTTGTTTAATTCAAGTTGGCACCATCACATTACCTGTGGATTTTATCTCTTTAAAGATGCTTGCATTTGATGTGATTTTAGGGATTGATTGGTTAACCACTCATCATGCCAAAATTGATTGTTTTCGTAAGGTTGTTAGTTTTCATATTCCTAACCAACTTGTCATACGAATTCAAACAACTAAACCACTAAAATTAGTCACTGTCGTATCAAGCCATAAAGTTATTCGTTTATTGAAAAATGGATGTCAAGCTTTCTTAGCCCATGTTATGAATTTGAACAAAGACAAGTCAGATTTGAATAATATTTATGTTGTTAGTGAATTTCCTGATGTATTTCCTGAAGAACTTCCCGGTCTACCCCCAGAACGTGATGTTGAATTCTTTATTGACCTTGAACTGGGTACAAAACCCATTTCTAAAACCCCATATTGAATGGCTCCTATTGAACTTTAGGAGTTAAAAGTCCAACTACAGGAGTTATTAGACATCGGTTTCATTCGTCCTAGTACATCTCCTTGGGGTGCTCCTGTTTTATTCGTAAAGAAGAAAGACGGGAGTATACGACTTTTTATTGACTATAGAGAATTGAACCATGTCACCATCAAGAATAGGTACCCGCTACCTCCCATTGATGACCTGTTTAACCAGTTGCAAGGAGCACAATTCTTTTTAAAGATCGACCTTCGTTCTGGATATCATCAGCTAAAGATTAAAACTGAGGATATTCCAAAGACTGCCTTCAGAACTCTGTACGGGCATTATGAATTCTTAGTCATGTCTTTTGGATTGACTAATGCCCCTGCTGCTTTTATGGATATGATGAACAGAGTATTCATGGAATATTTGGATCAGTTTGTTATTGTCTTTATTGATGACATCCTCGTCTATTCCAAAAGCCGTGAAGATCATGAGCACCATTTGAAGCTGATACTTGAAAGGCTTCATTAAAACAAGCTATATGCTAAGCTGAAGAAATGTGAGTTATGGCTTGAGGAAATAGCATTCCTTGGGCACGTGGTGTCAAAACATGGAGTATCCGTTGACCTGGCAAAGATTGAAGCAATACAAAGTTGGGAGCAACCGAAGTTGGTAACCGAAGTGCGTAGCTTTCTGGGCTTAGCTGGTTATTATCGGAGATTCATGGAAGGATTTTCTCGAATCGCTACTCCATTAACTCAGTTGACTCGGAAGGATACAAAATTTGTATGAAGCGAGAAATGCGAGAAGAGTTTCCAAGAGCTCAAGAGGAGACTCATTTTGGCACCTGTTCTGGCAATACCATCTGGTTCGGATGGATTTGTTATATACAACGATGCTTCAGGCAAAGGGTTAGGATATGTTCTCATGTATCATGGGAAAGCCATAGCCTATCCCTCACGACAACTCAAAGAATATGAGAGAAATTATCCTACTCATGATCTAGAGTTGGCAGCAGTCGTTTTCGCGTTGAAAATCTGGAGACACTACCTGTATGGGGAGAAAGTGGAGATCTATACGGATCATAAAAGCCTCAAATACTTCTTTACCCAAAAGGAACTCAATATGCGGCAACAACGTTGGCTCGAGCTGTTGAAAGATTACGATCATACAATTCAATACCATCTTGGAAAAGCAAACGTAGTAGCTGACGCATTGAGTAGAAGATCGTATGCGGGTACGAGTGCGATGTTGTTAACACAAAAACCCATTTTGTACGATTTACAAATGATGGAGATTGAGTTAAAGACTCCAAGGACCCACATGATGATGGCAAATATACGAATAGAACCGACTTTAATCGATAAAGTTAAAGCTGCTCAAGCTACGGACCTGGGGCTGATGCGTATAAAGAAGAAAGTACAAAAAGGTGTTATTCCAGAATCAAGAATCGATGAAGAAGGAATACTTTGAGTCAACTCCAGACTTTGCGTTCCTAACAATTCTGACTTGAAGCATAGAATCATGATGGAGGCACACAACACACCAATTGCAATCTATCCTGGGAGTACCAAAATGTATCATGATATTCAACGCACATTTTGGTGGAACAATATGAAGAGAGAGATCGCGGAGTTTATCTCGAGGTGTTTAACTTGTCAACGAGTAAAGGTGGAACATCAAGTGCCAAAAGGTCCATTGCAACCACTTGAGATTCTGGAATGGAAGTGGGAACACATTACCATGGATTTTGTTACAGGTCTTCCCAAAGTTTCTCAAGGCATAGATGCGATTTGGGTTATTGTTGATAGATTAACCAAGTCTGCTCATTTCTTGCCTATACGTGAGACTTATTCCCTAAAACGTCTTGCTCGTATGTACGTGAATGAGATAATGAGATTGCATGGCATGCCAGTATCCATAGTTTCGGATCGTGACCCAAGATTCACTTTACGATTTTGGGTTAGCTTGCAGAAAGCTATGAGCACGAATTTACGATTCAGTTCGGCATACCATCCTCAAACGGACGAACAATCAGAGAGGACTATTCAAAATCTTGAAGATCTATTAAGACTCTGTGTCCTAGATTTCAAAGGAAGTTGGGATAAGTACTTGCCACTGGTGGAATTCTCCTACAACAACAGTTATCAAGCAAGTATAGGCATGGGTCCATTTGAGGCGTTGTATGGACGAAAGTGTCGTTCTCCAGTATGCTGGGACGAGGTAGGAGAAGCAACATTGTTGGGACCAGAATTAGTATGCATGACTACAGAAAAGATCCAAATGATTCGACAGCGTATAAAGACCTCACAAGATCGACAAAAGAGTTATGCTGATCTTCATCGAAATGACGTGAAATTTAATATTGGAGATCATGTACTGTTACGTATTGCTCCATGGAAGGGAGTTACAAGATTTGGAAAGAGAGAAAAGCTCAATCCACGATTTGTTGGTCCATTTGAGATTCTTGACCGAATAGGAAATATGGCCTATAGACTCGCGTTACCTCCAAACATGTCTCGTGTTCATAATGTTTTTTCACATATCTATGCTTCGTAAATATGTGAAAGACCCGAATCATATTATTGCGTTAGAACCAGAGGAGATAGCCGAAGATTTAACGTACGAGGAGATACCTATAAAGATATTGGATAGGAAAGAGCATGTCCTGCGCACCAAGGTTATACCATAAGTTAAGGTTTTGTAGAGAAATCATGCTATTGAAGAAATGACCTGGGAGTTGGAATCGGAAATGAAAGCGAGGTACCCTCACCTTATCGATATTTCAGGTATGTACGTCAATTTTGATGACGAAATTTCATAAGGAGGGGAGGTTGTAAGACCCCAACTTATTATGAATAAAATTGAATTTCCTCTATTTATTATCTTAAGGAATTAATTTGATATAATGCTTTGGTTATGGGTGAAATGTACAATTTTTTTAAAATAAGCAAGTGGTTATAAAATAATCATTGTTGTCGGGGAATATTCGTTTGGCCGTGGAATATTCTTTTTGTCGGGAATAACCGTACGACGGCACAGTCATTTGTGGGCCCCGTAACAGAATAACGGTCGAATGAAGAAAACGACAAATTTGATTTTTTATAAATAACGACGTAATTGTTACCGTTAACACTGTTAGATTATCTGGTGATTAAAATACAGTAATACGTGTGGTTGGACAGTAGCACACAGTATTGCACAGTATTTTTGAATAATTGATTCTTACGTAAGAAGGCAATACTTAATAATTGTTATAGTAATTACTGTTCAATATTTTATTTTATTGATTCAATAATTGTTGCGTTGATATTTTATATTATTATTATTTCAATAATTGTCACGACATAATATTTCCCATTATCAGATCAATAATTCATATTATTTGAATTATATTATTAGATAGTATTATTGGAAATGTCTAGAAAGTTAT
Source organism: Panax japonicus (assembly GCA_020205505.1). Taxonomy (NCBI): domain Eukaryota; kingdom Viridiplantae; phylum Streptophyta; class Magnoliopsida; order Apiales; family Araliaceae; genus Panax; species Panax japonicus. The sequence continues at coordinate 47,231 of JAINUV010000700.1, forward strand.
GTTAAGGAGAGGTTTGGTTACCTAATTGCGCGCTAGTAAGGAGAAATCCTTATCGGAAAGCCCCCTCTTTCCTAGGAACGGCCTGATTGTCATTATTGTGATTTTATAATATTATTTGTGAATAATTATTTATTGATTTATATGATAAGAAAATATTTATTTTATGGAAAGAATTTTTTTATGTGGTTATAATTGAAGGAATTCTGCAGGAAATTATTTGTTGAAAGTTGGCAATTATTTTCTCTGATAAAATATTTATTCATATACATTATTATAATATATTATAATTGTTTAATAATATTATTATTATAATATATAAGCATGTGTTTATTTAGAGCGGAAGTAAACAAAATGCTTATGAATACTTGTTTTCAAAAAGTAGTTTGTATCATTACTTTGATTGGTGGAGTTGATTGGTGGAATTGGTGGGTGAATAATTTAGGTCTGCAAAGTTTTGTTTTTCAAAAGTGGGCCTCAATCTTTGAATTGGGTGGTTATGCAGAGGAAGAGATGAAATGTTAGGCCAATTATTTTGATAGAACTTGTTGCTTGCAGAGATGGTTTTTCAAAGGGTGGCACCCACCCATGTGGAAAATGTATGAAGTTAGGCTAGGCGGAGAAAAATGGGCAAAGTTAGGCAACAACACGTTGATTTTTCCTCCGTGAAATTCACTATAAATAGGGGGTAATCCCTCCTTCCTCAACACACCACTTTCAAATCAGAAATTCTTATTCTAAAGTATTGTGAGTATTTTCTTGAGTATAAGAATACTTTGAGCGTAGTTTTTCTGCAAGATTTTCTCAGAATAATATCTGATATTCCAGTTAAATCCTGTTTCTACTAAGGTAAAAGATATTATTTTATTGCAATACTCGTGAAAAATATTATTTTCTTTCATACTCCATATTACGTGAGCAATATTATTTCATCTCGTATTCCTAAATTTGAACTTACTATGGTAAGTATTGCTTCTATAATTCTTGAAATGATTAGAAATTTCGCTTCATCTAATGTCATTTCATAGGAATATTGGTCTGACCTTTTTATCAAATTTGGAACTTTTCATGACGGACACTGTTCATAGTTACTGTTCACAAAAGAAAAAAAATTATTTTTTTTTCTTCCAAGTTATCTGTTGTGACCTTTATTCTTGAAATTTAATCCATATTTTGATCTTCATTCTTAAATTTTACTCCACTATAGTTTATTATGGAGTATTATTGAACTTGGATAAACTGAAATATGAATCCCTAATATTTGTCCGTCTGTCTCATTGGATTCGTTCTTTAAAATATTTTTCATCATCCTCAGTCCTAAATGATGATATTACTAAATATCTTTGGTCCGTAGTGTAAAGATGACTGATTAACTGATGAATATCTTTGGCCCATAGTGCAAAGATGAACAGGTGTTGAGATGAACATGACCAACTGGTGATACAAATGAATATCTTTGGCATGTAGTGCAAAGATGAATATTTGATTCAAGATGTATATTGATTGATGTTACAGGGATAAATTATTGATGATAGACTTTTAAATCTTAGAAGATAACAGAATTCTTTCTCTACTTGACTCTTCTAATGGATTGTTGTTTCCGCGCAGTTGTTGATCTAAAACTTGTTGTCTATTATAATTTATCAAATTTTTCTCTGTTGAAGACTAATGATAAATTATTGTATATTATCTTAGTCATAATATTCTTTATTGGGCTAGTTGAGCTCACCCTTTTCCTTTTTGTTCCATTTTTCTTCTCAGGAGGTGAGAACATAGCAGGAACTAACTGGGGTATGGAGTGATGGTTCAAGATAGATTTATTAGTAGTCCTCACTATTTTGTAAAGAAGTGTATCAATAATTGTAATGAGGACTCATTTTGAGTTTGTATACTCTCTATTAGACTATATTTGTATTCAAACTCACAATATATATGTTGTCGTATTTTGCACGATAATTATATTACTGAAGTTGTATTTGTTTCTGTATCATGTATTTGGCAACTCAGAATGGGTGATGTATACCTATTTTGGGAGCGTCACAATTGATACTATCTTTAATATTTTCCAATCATTTCCTTAGTTTTTGTGCACAACTCTAAAACGTCATATATTATGGTACAGAGAGAGTAATACTATATTGGAACCGAGAGAGTAGTTACATAGGACTATTTTCACATTAATATTAAATGGACTTTACATTTATATGACGAAAAACTTATGAAAATAATACCCCCTTTGACCCTTAATATAATAGCATCTTCAGCAGCCTCTCCAACCACTTTGGGATACTCAAATAGGTGAGCCACATCAGAAAAAATCTCTCCAACAACTTCTTCAACTTTAGTCATCAAATCTACAACCTTCTTCTCTCTTCAAATCTGCATCCTTTTTCTCACTCTTCAAATATACAATTAAAGATAAAAAATATTTATTGCGCTTGATGTGTTTGATGTATAACTCATTGAATTTAAAAGATTAATGAGACACAAAATATGAAAGTAACAAATAATGTTGTTCAAATTATCACGTAGGTTAACAAACTTCAATTTGAAGAGTTTTTTTTGCTACTACTCTTGGAGACGCTCTAAGTTAATTTAGAGTTGTGCACAATTATTAAGGAAATGATTGTATAACATTAAATATAATATCAATTGTCTATATTATCATTGCATTGAAAAAGAGTATTATTTATTAGGCAAAAAATAGTGAGAGAACCAAAATTATATTTATTATTTGGGATAATATTAAAAACTAAGTAATTAATGTGTACATGAAATTCTCAAACAACTTATATTAAGAGACAAAAAATACTTTTTTAAAACGTTTTATATTAAGGCATGAAAGAAGTATCAAATTTTACTTATAAAACCATCAATTCCTCATATAAAAAAATTGTGAATTTGAAGTCAATTATTCCATCGCTTTCACAAAAGGAATCTTATTTAATTCTTCTTTAAACAAATTGTGCAATTCTATAATTTAGAAATATTTAAACTTAATTAATGCATTAATTATTACTCCTTTCGTTCAAGATAAAAGTTTTCGTTGACTTTTTGTATATATTAATAAAGATAATATCAAATCTTATCATAACTTTATATAGTAAATTCACAAAATATTTAGATAATTGTTAGTGAATATATCAGCAACCGCGACATGTTATATTAGTTCTAATAAATAATTTTGTATCACAAATAAATAGAAAAATTAATTTAATTTGACTATTTTATTAAATTTATCAAATTTAGAATTTAAAATTAAGTATATTTATTTATATTTTCAAACTATTGAAAATCAAAATTATTAATAAATTCAATATAGTTTCTTATACTTAAAGTTTCAACACCTATATTTATATAATATATATATATATATATATATATATATATATATATATAATTTTTTATTATAAAAATGGTCAATTTGATTGAATAAGTCAAACTAAACTAATTTATAAGTTTGAATTTAGGGAAAATGAATATACCCCAATGTGTATTTAATTTAGATTCTCAATATTATGAGTATTACATAATTTGAGTTACTGTAAATGCTATAAATGCGAGGGAGGCATTAATGTGTGCAATAAATATAGATAGATACAAAATTAAATACATTAAATGTGAATATATTATAATTTGTCTCAAAATTTTATAATATTACAGGTAATGTATTTTAACTCAAAATATCTGGTCAAATATCTAATTTAAATATCTGATTAAATATATAACTTAGAAAATAGATCAGGTCCGGACTCTATGGAGAAAATCCGGACCCTATATATATATATATTTTGTTTTTTTTAAAAAATAATTAAAAAAAAAATTAATATTTTATGGAACTGAAATTTTTTCATAATACAGTGTTTTAGGCGTGATTTGGATACCTATACAAAAAAAATGTATGTACAGTCTGCACAGACTGTACATACCTGTTTTGTTATACGTATCTAAATCACATCCAAAACACTGTATTATGTAAAAATTTCAGTTCCATAAAATATTAAAAAAAAAGTAGTTGTTTTTAAATAAAGCAAAAAAAAAATCCGCATTTTAAGAAAATACGGGAGTCCGGACTGGATCCGGACTCATATAACTTAAACCCTAAAAAAAAATTATTTCTCAAAATCATTAGATTTTATTTTCAATATGGTTTCACCTTTGCATAATGTCATGCACATGTATTTTACAATTATGCCCCTATGTATTAAATGTGTTGGTATAAAAGTAAGGGTATAACTGTCCATTCATTACTAGACTAAATTTTAATTAAAAAAAATGTTTTGAGACACCAAAATGAAATGAGGTCTAATCAAACAAAATTTTGAAAAATTTCTTATTCCAAATTTATTGTTGTTCCCATCTTGGCATCTTCTTCCAAAAACAAATGTAAAATCTAAGAAATGGGGAAATAAAAATTAAAACCCAAAAACCTAGAAATTAAGAGAGAGAAAATAACCCTAGTTACAAAAACAACTAACACAGGAGGGAGGGGTGGTAAAAACAGCTTAGGCGGGAAACTCCCCCCAATTTTTACATCACTCTTTTGTTTCATTTTCTGTCCGGCCACATTTCGACTATAAATTCTTGTCAAGCATCGCCTAAATTCTTCACGTTCTTCACTTTATTCACTCTCTCTCTCTTTCTAAAACAGCCATGGCCGGAAAAAGTCGGGAGAAGACCACGGAAACAGTCTCCGCCGCCGGCGTAGATGTCGGAGATGATCAGACGGCGGCTTCGGAGACGGAGCTTGCGCGGCGTAGGCTTCGTGAACGTTGGGAATTGGCCTCCGTTCTCAATTTCTTAATCGTAAGATCGATTGGTTTGTGTGAATGTTGTACATGTGTGGATGTTTGTTTATGTGAATATGTGTTTGAGCAAATGAAGAAATTTGTTGTTTTGTTTGTGTTTGTAAATTGTGGCTGACGATTGATTTGTTTATGTTTTTTATAGGTTTTTGAGCCGTTAATTGAGAGCAAATTGAAGGCATCTGCTGAAGAGATCGAGATGGCGCTCATTAAGCCAAACAATCTGCTTTCTCAGCTCCACATTGTGCTTTTGAAGGTCTTATTTATTTTATGCATTATTTGTAAATTCTTGCTTCATTGCATTTTGTTGTGTGTATGTGTACTGGGATGTCTGTTAATTTGGCTTGAAAAGTGTGTTTTGCTATGCAAGTGATTGCATAAAATTATGTGCTTTTAGTGGGATAAGGAGAAATTTAGGTAAACGAAAACCGTTTTTGATTGCTTTCAAAATTTTTGTTGGCATTGACCTCCAATAAAAAAGGAAAGAGTTGAATTAGTAACCGTTAACATGTTTAAAGACAGTCGGGCAGTTAATATGGATGCATTTTTGGCATTTAAGTACTGCTATTTATTTATTGAAGTATCTTGATAGATTTGATGATTTTTTTGTGTTTAGAAGAGGCAGTTGTTGGAAATGTGCCAATACATCAGATGAGAAATATTATGTGACTTGTCTTTTGATGAATATGTTAACTCATAAGCTTGAATGAAAGTGTTATTCAGATGATGCCAATCACATGCTATATATACCTTGTGGATAGAAGGTACCTTTAGGTCACGTCACAAGTCACTATATGAACAGGAGAAATTTGAATTGATATCCTGTCATATCAAGAAGAGAAGCAAGAGACCCTCGGTTTAGTCTTGTAAATATTTTATTTTTTTGGAGTATATTCTTTATTTTTGTGTTCCGTAGAATCTGTAAGCGGTTCATCTAGGAGGACTACAGCTCTAGGTCTCAAGTATAGACAGGCTTAAGGGGTGAAGTATCATTTTCTATTCCAATTGGTTATTGGGATCAAAGCCTGTCATGTGCAAGTTTTGAGGCAGAAAGCTTTACTTGGTCTTAAGTTCAACTTCTGTTCCTATTTTACTTTACTACTTGAACAAATGAAGAGTAAACTTCCTGATGAAAATATTAGATGCAGGCCATTTCTAATCGTGACAAGATAAATTAGTGACTTGGAATTTTGTTTTGTTTTACTTAAATATATGTTTTTAATTTCCATAGTCTGAAATATTGTTTTTTCTTTTTGAAATTTTGAACGAAGTTCTGTTTATTATCAAAGGAAACAGAAAGAATGAATAAGGAAATATAATCTAATACATGGTTCTTTTGCTTATTTTGTAGGTTTATTTTTTGTAGTTACAAATGAATGCTTACTTGCTAAATGAAAACCAATTTTTTGTGGGGTTCATGCTTTTCTTATTATGTTAGAAGTTCATATCGTACATGCTTACTTGCTATATGACAGCCAAATTTTGGTGGGGTTCATGTTTTTCTTATTATGTTAGAAGTTTATATCGTACCCTTCTACATGTTTGTCATACATGTTTTTGAGTTTTAGGTGAGATGAAATATTTGGGCTTGTGTTTACAGTTTATTACCAGTTTAAACGTAGATGTGTGTGTGTGTGTGTCTAAAATCACATTTGGATAATTTTATTTGCTAGTATTCATTCTCTGTTTGTCAACTAATAGTGGAAGAGGCTTTGACAATATCAGGTTAACTTATTGGGATTTATTATAAAGCTTTGATAACTAATATAACCGTTGCATGCCAAGTGCAATTTCTTCAGTACCTTGATGGTATGCAAATACTCTAGTTGATATTTACATTGGAAAATAGTTGATCAACTTACAAAATATTTATGAATTTTTTATGTTTCAAGGCCAGACCAATAAGAAAATAGTGATTTTGTAAGAAAAGCTAGCAAGACACTATTAAACCCTGTATTCCTTTTGCATACATGGCAAGTGCATCTAGATGAGTTTCAAATATATTTTGTTTCTGTCCATTTTTGCTATCTACTTGTCATTTCTTATCTCCTGATGTATTGTTTTCAGGGGATACCACCAGTAAGTAAAACCTTAAATCATCCTGATACCTGGGTCACAGCAGTTTGTAAGAAACTCTCTGAGTGGTGGCCATGGGTAGGTCATTCATGATGATTGGTTGCTAAATTATTGGCTATAGTTACTCCTTTCTATATAACAACAGGATATGCTATAGCACTTGTTTTTAAATAAAAAATAAATCAATTATACTTCCATGGATTTTTATTGCAGGTTGCCGAAGGGGATCTTCCGCTAACTTTAGCTAAAGGGTATAATGTTTCTTATTTATTTGTTTTTATTTATATCTCATTATTTGTGACATATAGGCTTAAACATTTTTGCTGCTATGATATATCATTTTTGCAGAGAGGAGATATCCAAATACAAAGAACTTGATCCGACAAATCGTCTAATGATTCTTAAAGCACTTTGCGAAATCCGAGCTAGTGTACTACATCCGCCTTGCCCAGTTTCATTTGTTTGATGTTATAGTTATGCATAATATATTTCTGGAATATCATTTTTGCCTTTATTCACAAAATTGTTGTATACTACTTCCACTTTAGTGTTTTTCTACTGGCTTGTAACTAAGAATATTTTATAAATAAGCTACCCTATAACTCCAGGCAGTTTACTTTTCTACTTCACTTCATATTTCTTCTTGAAATAACTATGTCTTTGAACTCTCAGCAAGGTGATACATTGCCTCATATTACTGATGCCTTAAAAAGTGGATCTGAACTTTCTACATTTCGGAAAGATAAGATATGTGGCAATGAAAATGGGACAGCGTACTGGTAATTATTTTTACTTTTATCTATTTTGATTTCACACATTTCTCATTAGCATGATGATGTTGATGACTCCTTTTCTATTCGTGATAGGCTCGACGGAAATGCTACCATTGGTTATAGATTATATAGGGAAGTAGATAAGTTTGACTTGGAGTTAAAAGGTAAAGGCAAAGGAATTATACAACCAGTGAATTGTCATTGGGAAACACTTGCAACAAATCTTGAGGAATTTCGTAAAGTTGTGGTAAGGTCAAGATTTCAGTTTGTTTTGGTAGGCAGGAATTTCATGAATTGTCAATTAATCACTTGTATTTTATTCGAAATGTCAGGGTGATTTCTCATCTAGTAAAGTAAATATGGAAGTTTCTGTTAGTAAGACTGTTGAAACTGATGTTATTCCTGTTCTTGAGAAACTACATAAGGTTAGTGTCTGGGATAGCCTCATAGATGTTTACAATTTGTATCATATTGTCGTTAGCAATTGTAAATTTGTTGTAAATTATGATGTAGAACTCTTCGTCGTTTCTATCATTTGGAATTGATGTCAGTTCTTGCTTCCTTTAACAGAAAAAAGAAAGGTATCAAAAGCAACAACAAACAGAAAAAATGCTTGTAAGTGGTTTCCGAAATTCTGGGATCACTCGCTCCTGCCGTAATCGCAGGCCTGCCACCTATACATTTGGTATGAGATAAAATTATGCTTATTTACTTTCAAGTCTCTGAATGTAAGATGATTGAGTTATGACGAGCATGAATAAGGAAATCCTTGTTGATGTATTTAATATTTAGAATTTTCTTCTGATCACTTTTTCTCTCTTTCCTTTGTGTCGTCTCAAATAAAATTTAATTGTTTTAAATAATTTTCTATTTAATACTCTCCCTTCGCCCCAGTTTAATTTTCCATCTATATTTGGGTATAGGTATTGGGGTTTTAGGTCTAATGATAAAATCTTGCTCATTTACTTTTTAGTCGTACTACATATGCATTATATTTTTATATTGTAAATATGTTTATATATTATATCTTAACTTATGTTAAAGAAATAGAAAAAATATAAATTCTAAAATGTTCTTTCTGATTGTCTTAAAATCCAAAATTTTGTCCCACGTAAACTAGAATTAAGGGAGTTGTTCATATCTTGTAAAGCTCTTTATTGTGTATTGAAAGTCTATTGTGAAACAAAATCATCCCAATAAATGGACTTAATAAGTTGGTGTTGCATCAACCAGAATTTCAAGATATCATGTGTGTATGTTTGTTTGCTTGTTCACAATCTATTTATGTACATACACACAAAATATTTACTTCGTGTCCTGTTTGTTTGTAGGTTTTTCTTTCTTCTTTTCTTTCCCGATAAAATCTTCTTTTATTTAAAATACTAAAATGGAAGAAAAGCTTTTGTTCTTCCTTTCCCAGTATATTTTGCACCCTTGTTAGTTTGCTAACTTTTATAATCAAGAATCAGGTCAAGTCATTCTTTACAAAAAAAACCAAGTTTCAGCATTTATGTTGTACTTCTGCTAGGACAATTGCATCTAAACTGCAGATTGATGGATGCTATAGCATAAGCCATTAAAATTGTTGTAGGATGTTGCATAAGCTTTAAATTTTGAAAGTCGCATACTATGGGTTGATTTGGAAAACAAAGAAACAAAAGATGGATAAGAACACTATAGTCGGTTTAACTTGAGTATGAACAATAAGTAGGGAAGTAAAAAATGTAATAAGGTGGAAGGAAAGTTTTCATTTGCATATTATAAATTAGTTTTATTTTTTCTTGAACTTGTTTATGACCTGTTACTAATAATACTTTTTTCTTATTTGAAATGCAGATGCGTTCGACAAAGCAATTGATGAGGCCATAACTATGCAACAAAGTCAAACAAAGTAAGTTTTACGTACTTTATGGATCTTGCTTGTTAATTATGATTTTCATTTTTAGTATGTCATCTTTCACTTGAATGCTGTTAAGTCTTTATCTTTGCGAGATTAGAACAATTAAATTTAAAATCATTTCCAGGATTAAATAATTTTATTAAGTGAAACAAATTGTCTCAACTCTGCATGAAGTACTCACTGAAAAAGTGGCTGGATAATGAATCTATTGATGGACTTCATGTGCTGATATAAGCTTGGATCAGGTGGAACCATTCACTTACATTGGTGTAGATTCATCTGAGGTCGGTCTACCTTGGGCATATAGCTGATATTCTTGTCAGTTTATAATTAATATGGGCATGACATTACCATAGTTGTTGATATATACTAACATTGAAATAACGTCATTGAATTTTACGATACTGTAAATTATATTTCAATTGAATCACAGTATCTAACATAGCTGCATCAGCCCCGGGCCTTTTTGAGCTTGAATTATTAATAACCAGTGAAGAAGTACAGATATAAATGCTGGATATGGATATGCACACTAGTGATACGCCAATATGGCTCTTTAGAAAAATTGGATAAGCATACAGCCATACACTAAACAATATAAATATACATATTGTGTGTGTATATACACGCGCACACACACACACACACACATATATATATATATATATGTATGTATGTATGTATATACCACGGGAAAATATATTTTGATGATTACCCTTTCAATGCATAAACTCTAGTGAAATCTTTCCTCCATCTTATTTCAGTTGACATGATATTTTTTTCTTAAAATTTACTTATTTTTACATAAAAGAAAGTGTTGCTTCAGTGTTGAAGTTTGTTGGACATCCATAATCTAATACTTGTCCTAAATGAAGAATTTTATTTTTCAAATTATATAACGGTCAAAATGCCAGACGAAATATCCGAGAGTATTGGTGAGTATCCTATATGGATATGTTACAGCCTTAGTTGGAAGTATATGTGCTAACCTTATGTCTTGAATTATGGGCTTAACATGTTACATGTGAGCTTTTACACGAGTAATCCTTCCTCGGCATCAAGCCAGGTTTGAGCTCGTGGTGAAATTATACACAAGATAGTTTTTTGAAGTAATTGTTGAATTTTCAACCGCCTCTCTTGGTTTTGTGCTAGGTTTTGCGAAATTTTAGTTATTGTGAAGGTAGTAGAACTTGTTTTAAGTAGAATTTTGATATTGTTGCTATTTCTACATCTCTGGAAAATTTCCTTGTTTTGAAATTAATACTAATATTGTTCAGGAAAAGGAAGACTACCAAAGAGCGGGAGCTTGTAGAAAAACGTGGTGATAATAGGAAAGAAAATGGAACCGCTCCACATGAGAGCTTGGACTCGGACATGAAATCAAGAGACAGCGAGTCCTCTGACAGTGAGACCGAGAGCGATAGGCTTCAAGATGACTGTAATGATGAAAACAGTGACGGTGAGTTTAATGATGAAAAGAATGACACCTGTAGTGAAGATGGGTTTGCCTCAAACGCCTCTGATGAAAAGAATGATACTGGTAGTGAAGATGGGAACACCTCAAACACCACTGATAAAATGAATGATGTTGGTAGTGAAGATGAGAGCGCCTCAAACACCTCGGATGAAAAGAATGACACTGGCGATGAAGACGAGAGTGCCTCAAACACTTCTGATGAAAATAATGAAACTGGTAGCGAAGACAGGAGGGCCTCAAACACCTCTGATGAGGAAAATAACAATCTTGGCGATAATAACCATGCAAGCGTTGCTTGTAGGCCAAAGGGTTCGCGCTTGAGCAAGAGAGTAGCTGGGGTTGCTAGAAGTCCTGCTCCAAAACTCAAAAATCAAGGTGCAAAGAATAGGCTGAGGCAAAGGCCTACTCGTAATACTGCCCTCAAGTCTGCTGTTGTCCCTGATTCGGAAGATGAAAGCTCACCAGAAACCCTGAGCGATAAGAGCAGAAGCAGCGAGAGCGGATCTCCAGCTTCTGATCCGGATGATGACAGCGACAGCGGAAAGGACTTCTAATAGAATTCGCACTGTGAGTCAGTACCCAAAGCTAAAAGATTTCCTTGAATTTTGTTTGTTTACATCAAGGAAAGTTAGAATATATATGATGTCATGTATTTTTTTTGGGTAGTCTTGTCCCCAAACCACAGAAATATGTTTACTATGCAGCAGCTGGACTGCATGGTTTTTCTATAGTTGATACATTCTCTAGTATTGGACAGAAAGATGGCAATGAAGTGATAGGATTATTGCTGGCTTCATTAGGCTGACTTATTACCTGCAACTGATGGTCTTGATTCTTGAAGTTGAAGCTTTCACCCTAGTAGCCATGCAGGATAATATCAGATTTTCCTTTTTATTTATATAAAAAAAATATTTTCTTTGACCTTAGATTTTTCGGTTAGATACTCTCGGGCTATGTTTGGTTGCAAATTTAGTTGTATGAGATTAAGGTGGTGTTTGATTACATCTTAGTGTATCTTAACAATTCACTTGTACTCCATCTGTCCCATAGTTATAGGCTGATTTTCTATTTTGAGATGTCCCAATATATAGGCTACTTATTATTTATAAAATTTAGTTGATTCATTGTTTTACTTTTATGCTCTTATAATAAATATTCAACCATTATTCTTTTTTTGAAGAAACAACATTCAATGTCATTATTTTTATTACCACATTTAATGTTGTTGTATTATCTTTGGTTAAAGTTTATGGATTTTAATGGTCAGTACATGTCATTCAATGAAGTTGAGACTTTCAGTGTGATAAGTAAGGAGTAATTAACTTATTCATTAATTACATATTAAGGGGTATATGTGGAAAATTTATGTTAAAAATTGCCACTTAACTGATTTTTTTAAACTATGTGCTAAAAGAAATCAACCTATAACTATGGGACGGAGGGAGTATTAATGGTCCATATCTTTGAATTAAGAGATTTTCTGAATATTTTATATTCATATTTGTATCTTAATGATTTAGAGCGATGCATAAAGAGGTGGACGGTTAATCCTTTTTTTTATCTTTAAATTAGTTTTAAGATAACAAATCTCATGCATGATAATTTTAATTTTTACTAGTGTACGGACGTCATTTTTCTTTTTTGTTTACGTTTATCTTTTTGCTTTTATGAGTTGTGTATATTTTTTAGAGAATTGTTAAATTCACAACATTTTTATTATTTTCATAACAAAAGTGTCGCTATAGGTGTATAGTGACGGTGAAAATCGTCCCTATAAGATCTATAGCGACACTTTTGTTGTGAAAATAACAATTTTTGTTATGGATTTAACAGTTTTCTATTTCTTATTTAGGAAGAAAGTTATAATTTCAATAAGAAAATGCCATTTTCCTTAAATCAAATAGAAGGCCCAAAAAATTGCAAAAGTAAAAGCCCTTATTTTAATATCAATAAGAAAATGACGCTATTTACTAATTATTTTTATTTTGAAAAATGTAGAAGCAAAATCCCTTTTAATATCAACAAAATAAAAACACAAAAATTAATTTACTTTTTTTATAAAAAAATTTGACATCAAATTATAGAGCTATTCTTAACAACAATATATATATATATTTTTCATAAAATAATATAAAACTAATTTTTAAGCATAATTATCAAATAGTGTTGTCTGATTTATATTCATACCTGTAAAAACAAGTGAAAAGTAAAAACATATAAAAAAAATAAAAGGTAAATACATAAACAATTACCAAACAAATTATTAACTTACAAGTTGATTTCTAATAGATTTTATTTTTAAAAAATGTAAATTAAGGAATTTTTTTATATAAAAAAAAACCCACATTTAATTCATCTTTTTTGTCCACGTGTCATGAATTAATTGGAGAAGCTAAGTGTGCGGTTGGAGGAGACTAGAAATAACTGCAGGTTTAGACAACGTTTCTCTCTCTCTCTCTCGGATCTCATGGCAACGACAAGCAGGGAGGCACGACGACGTCGTATAGCGGAGAGAGGATCGGACCGTTTAGCTCTCATAACTGGTCGCATCCACAGCCTACCTTCTTCATCGGAATCACATCTCTCCGATCAAACATCTCCCGGTATTCCCACTTTCTCTATCGCTCTCTCTATATATTTTCTGTATACAATATATACATATATATAAACCTATATATTCGTGTTTAATAGTAATTAATTAGTGTTCAGGTTAATTGAGTATTATTCTACCTCGGTTCCATTTCCATTTTGACCTTTTAAGTTGAATTTGGGAAATCATAAAAATCAAAATTGATACTATAATTTATAGTAGTTGTATACTAGTTTAAAAGTATTCGATTCCTAATTACAAAAAAAAATAGTAATAATAATAATATTTTGAAAAACATAAATGAATCCCATCAATTCTGTATTTTAGGATTTTGATTTTGCAAATCCACAGTAAAATGTCAATATGACTTTTTTTGGTTTGTGGGACGGACTCTTTTTGTTGAACTGTGGGAGTAATTGGTTGGGTTAACCCAGTGTAATCTAAAATATTGTGCTTTGAGTGAGAGTCTGTTATTAGCAGCTAAAGAGATCTCTTACAAAGAATTATACTGTTGTGGGATGTATGGAAGTTTAAACTGACTGGGAAATTGTTTGGAGTCCTGCTATGTATTGCGACAAATTGTGCCGAATTACAATTGTGAAACATATTCATACCTGGATTGGATAGAATTATAAGAGAACCCCACTTATTACACATCTCTCCCAAAGAGTTGTTACTAATATTTAAACATGTAACTGGCAATTAAAAAGTCAACATAAACTATATATCATTTTCCAATTGTTAGAGATAATGAACAAGAGTTGTAAGTTAATGGCACTTTAGCAATGTGATTGAAATTATAGACTCCCTTTCTATTCCGTCTTTAATATATGGGTTAGCTTAGAGAAACTGTGTATGTAAGGGAATCTTCTAAAATTTTCAGGGGGCAATTGCCCAATCTCAACACCCCCATCCCAGGCGATCTATCTGGGAAGCTGGTTATGTTAGGTATCTGCTCGTTCTTCTTTAGTTATGGTAGAGGTCCGGGGATGAAAATAGGACTACTTAAGTACCTACCTCAAGAACTTACTGAAGTACATTTATACAGGGTATTGGATAGAGACTTTTATGTATATGTTTTGGCTATTAGTAGCAGTATAATAATATCAGATGGAGGTTATCATAACTTGTAGTTTTACTGTTAATTGTTGTTCTTTGCTTCTATGGTTTCAGTTATCCATCTGAGTGAGGATAAAGAATCTAGTTCTTTTTCCCCAATGCATGAATCTGGCACTGAACCTGTCCAGCTCGATAACTATGATAGCGGAACCAGAGTAGAACCATATATCCACAATCCTGAGACGAGATCTGAAGACTCTAGTCCATCTTCCGTGGACATTGATGGCAAAGTACAATCAACTCCAGTCTCATCAACAATTCAGAATCCATCCGTTTCTACTTCCAACGTCAAGCTTCATTCAGAAACACAGACCCATCATCGTAAAATTTTCACCCCAAACCAAATAAGTTCTGCAGTTGTAGCTTCAGATTTTTCCCGCATTTGTTGTTCCCTAGCAGCCGCCATTTTTGTATTTCTGTCTTATATAGGATCTCCTATTCTTGGCAGCTACCTTATAAAAAACATTGTACTTTTCAGGCCACTTTATCTTCTTTTGGTCACTAATATATCAATTGTGCTTGCACGCCTCCTTTTAGATTTACAGAAAGGGGTAGTAAGTTCTGGCAAAGAAGAAGATAGTTCTTCTTTAATAGCTGCATTTGGCTTGGCTGGTCAATTAGGGAAAGCTCTGGAGGCAGGTTTGGTTTTGCAACATGTTGTAGGCGCACTGTTTGTGGACTGTAGCCTATACTCAATTGTTGTCATATGTTTACTTTCCCTTGCTCAGAAGCTTGGCTGGTAAATGATGTAATTTGAGTTATTTGAATTAGACTCCAATGAAACATGTTGAATACTTTTGGCCGTTAAAGCTTTAGCCAGCTTTAAGAGAGTTTTCTGTGATGTACTCTTATTTTTGGTGTATTGATAGTGTTAGCATAGTTTCCTTTGGTTATTATTATTATTTTTATATAGTTTTTTGATACTTATGATTATGATACGTACAAGTTATTATATTTCCCAAATGACAATGGTTTTATTATCTGATGATTGTGAGCTTGGTTACCTAATTCTTTTGCTGGTTCATATCTATTTAGAAAATGAAGAAAACTAGAAATATAATTTGAAATCGGATATAAATCTACTCCAAAATGGAATGGAGAAAATAACAAATCTGTTGAGCTCCGCCTTGAACCCTACTCAAAATGTTGTCTTCAAGACGAATCGCAACTAATTTTATGTCGAATTTCCCTCTACGAAGTTGCTACTCATGTTTTCAAGTTACAAATAAAAACCAGATTATTAGGAGCCTGATAGGATGGTAGTGTAGCTTTTGAAGATGGCAACACTATTATGAATTATGATCAAGGAGAATGAGAGAATACGGATGAATAGGGTCACCTATAAAACTCCTGGATATGCAACTTGCAAGCAACCGAGTTTTGAGTTCTGACATTTATCACAAAGACATCATCCTCATTTCGGGCGTAGTTTAGTTTCATAATCAATTCTGCTATGATGCACAGCTAGAAGCTCTAGCATCCAATATATATTTTTGAAAAGGTCTTTGAATCACCCCCTGATACAAATTTGTTTCCCCATTTTGTGAACATATATCTATCATTTTTGTCTCCAAGAAGTTGCTTTGTCATAATGAAAACTTGACTATTTGGGTATGTATTTTCTTCCATGTTTATGCAGTTTTGCAAAATGGGTACAAACATAGTTTCCAGAATTTCACCATTAACAGTGTACAAGTGTTTGAAATCTTCAGTATGTAGCTATTTACAGGGGTCATCATAAATTTCTGATTGATTGGGAAAAAATGCACCAACTTTTAGGTTTATCAATGAGTGAACGGCAAACGTTTGCTAATCTTTTGAGGAATTGTTCGAAAAGTTTGTTACTTGATCAAGGAATGCAAGTTCATTCAGCTGTACTGAAAATGGGTTATGGGTTTGATAGGATGATAAACAATGATCTTATAGATATGTATGGAAAATGTGGTAGAATAGACAATGCCTGTAACGTGTTTGATAGAATGCTTGAAAGAAATGTTGTTTCTTGGACAGCTCTAATGTGTGGGTACTTAAAGCAGGGTAATGCCAAAGGATCTTTGGCTCTTTTTAGTCGAATGGGATCTTCGGATGTTAAACCCAATGAGTTTACTTTCTCTACAAATGTTAAAGCCTGTGGATTTTTGGGGGTTCCAGAGAATGGAGTGCAGATCCATGGTTTGTGTTGTAAAAGTGGATTTGAATGGTTTTCTGTGGTGGGAAATTCTTTAATTGATATGTATTCGAAGTGTGGGAGAATTACTGAGGCGGCTCGTATGTTTGATATAATGCCATTTAGAATTGTTATAAGTTGGAATGCAATGATAGCAGGATATGCCCTTGCAGAAATGGGTGCTAAATCTTTACTTCTATTTCAGGAAATGCAAGTACAGGGAGAAACCCCAGATGAGTTTACATTTACAAGCACATTAAAAGTTTGTAGTGGCCTTGGAGCTATCCGCGAAGGGACTCAAATTCATGCTTTCTTGATCGCGAGAGGTTTCCCATTGTCGGCGCAGACAATTATTGCTGGTGCTCTTATAGATCTGTATGTTAAGTGCGGGTATTTAATTGAAGCGCAAGCATTGTTTGATCAAGTTGAGCAGAAGAGTGTGATATCTTGGACGTCGCTATTTCTTGGTTATGCTCAAGAAGCAAATCTAGCAGAGGCCATGGACTTTTTTAGGCAGCTAAGAAACAGTCACATTCGAGTAGATGGGTATGTTCTCTCGAGCATTATGGGAGTTTTTGCTGATTTTGCTCTAGTAGAACAAGGGAAACAGATGCATAGTTATGCAATTAAAGTTCCATCTGGTTTAGACATTTCGGTAGCTAATTCGATTGTAGATATGTACCTCAAGTGTGGCCAAACAGAAGAAGCGGAAACACTTTTTAGTGAAATGCAAGAGAAAAATGTGGTTTCTTGGACAATTATGATCACTGGGTATGGAAAACATGGTCTCGGCAAAGAAGCAATTAACCTGTTCAAGAAAATGCAGTTAGATCATATTGAGCCTGATGAAGTGACTTACTTGGCTGTGCTCTCAGCTTGTAGCCATTCTGGGCTTGTTGAACACAGCCAAGAATACTTCTCAAGATTGTGTAAAGATCGCCAAATTAAACCTAAAGTTGAGCACTACGCTTGCATGGTTGATCTCCTTGGGCGAGCTGGGCGTTTAAAAGAAGCTAAGAATCTTATAGAGAACATGCCACTTAACCCAAATATAGGTATTTGGCAGACATTGCTCAGCTCTTGTAGAGTACATGGAGACTTGGAAATGGGGAGAGAAGTAGAAGAGATTCTATTGAGGCTGGATGGTAACAATCCGGTCAATTATGTCATGATGTCAAATCTATATGCCAATGCCGGCTACTGGAAAGAGAGCGAAAGGCTGAGAAAATTGGCAAAGAAAAAGGGGTTAAAGAAAGAAGCTGGGCGCAGTTGGGTTGAAATTGACAAGGAAGTGCAGTTTTTCTACAATAGAGACGAGACACATCCTCTTTCACCAAAAATTCATGAAATTTTGAAGGAAATGGAGAGGAGGATGAAAGAAGAGATGGGTTATGCTTATGAAGTGAGATTTGCCTTGCATGACGTGGAAGAGGAGTCAAAGGAGGATAGCTTAAGAGTTCACAGTGAGAAGCTGGCGATTGGGTTGGCGTTAGTTTGTGGTGGATTGGAAAAAGGGGGTAGGCCAATTCGGATTTTCAAGAATTTGAGAGTTTGTGGGGATTGTCACGAATTCATCAAAGGCTTGTCAAAGATTTTGGCAAAAGTGTTTGTTGTCAGAGATGCTAATAGGTTCCACAGATTTGAAGATGGTGCCTGCTCATGTAAAGATTATTGGTGATACCATGTTGGGATGGTAGCTTGATAACGGATAGCTATATATCTGGTGTAAGTAATCATAAGGAACTAGATGACCATGGTATAAGTTACATTTCCTGGCTGTGCTGTTTGGTTTCTATGGTAACCTAAGGCTGGATGTGATATGGTACTGCTGCACTTTTGCTGATGGAAAGAGGCTATATGAAGAAAATGAGGAGACACATCTCAACTAGGTTGGTAATGCACTAATGCTTGTTCCTGATGCTTACATCACTACTCTCCCTCTCCAAGGCACACACACACAAATATAGAGATTATATATTTAACCTTCCTATAGGCTGTTCCTTTATTGAAAGAAAAAAATATGTATTTCAATATGTTTTAATTTCTTAATTCATAACATACAAGAATGTGTCCAGCAAAAGGCATTAGAAAGTTTTAGTTGTTTAGTATAAATAGAATCCTCTAGTTTTTTGTTCTTGCTCACTGCATAATTTGATTGAGAATGGATGATAAATAAGAAGTGATCAAATGATAAAACCTAATGTGATGCAATTGGCTAAATGATAGGATGAAATTTTCAAATATCTTGGAGCTTTGGTACCTGTTGAAGCACCAAACTTGACTCATGTATACTTCTTTCCACAACAACTTAAGTTTAGAGCTGAATCAGTCGCTAACATGATACCCGCCCAACCCTGCTTTCTCCAATCCAATTAAATTTGGATGGACTTATTTTTATACTTTCATAAACCCACGAAACTTAAGCCTGCCCAGGTCAACCCAAATTTTATACATATACATATATATATGAGGACTGATCCATAGTCAACGTTGTAAACTTAAAATTATATTTACAACAGATCGTGATCATTCAATCGTAAGGATAATCTTAAGTTTACAATGTTGAACGACTACAATCTGTTGTAAGGATATATATATATATGAGGACTGATTCATAGCTAACATTGTAAGGATATTGTTATCCTTACAGTCATCCATCCATTCATCGAACAGTAAAAATGATCTCCCATCCCCAGTTTAATATGGGGATTCTGCGGACGAAAAAATTGTCCAAAGTACCCCTCCCCGTCGACAGAATAAACCGCGGGCGCTAGGTTTTATTATATATATAAGCAAGCTTCGTAATCTTCATTATATAGATACATGGTCATGATTAGGTCTTCTTATCCTCGTTTTAATCCATGCAAAATTGATCTTTATCTTAGAAGAAACTTTTCAGTAATTAGCATCCATTTACAAATCCACCATTAATGTTGTTGAATGCATATTTATTTTCCATTATAAATCATGTATTGTTATGATATTATTAAACTCATTTTTTTTATCGTTAATTAGTTTTGTTGTGACATTATTAAACCCATTTTTTATGCTAAATAATGTATTTTTTTTTTGCATTTTAGATTCTGATATCGACATACTTAATTTGCACGCAGCTCTTTCCATAAATCAACTACAAAGTTTATTCTTAAATTTTAATATTAAAAAAAATTTACGAAAAAAGAAATATATGTTTATGAAACCAAGGTTTTAAGAAAATATGAAACTTTCAAGTCGAGATTATAATTGCATATGAACATGCCGTTCATATGAGGATACATTCATCGAAAGATACTTCTTCTAGTATTCCTAGAGCCAATCAGATGTTCAAAATCATATATATATAATTTGGGACCCCTCTAATCGAGGGACTAGGAACGATCGACACTGCCGCCCGTGCATAGGACGATCCTACAGCAACATTTATTTAAATTATCGTGTTATTAATTACTAGTTTAAATTTCATGTAGGGCTCGTGTCTGCCTGCAAGTGCACGGGATTCTATATCAAGGCTGCCCGAACATACATAGGATTTTATGCCAAGGTTGCCTAGACAAAATATTTTTATTGTGAAACCTAATGATTCTGCAACTCCTGTATATCCCAACAATACGTAGTAAACAACTGAAAGAGAAACCGAAATTCTACTTTTATAATTAAAATGCAAAACTTTATCCAAAGTTTATTGATTTGTATATGACATCCAACTTGACAATTTAGCAAATTGTTATCTAGTGCTACAATTAAAAAGTACGATTGTGCACTAATAAATGTACATTAAGGAATGAGTTTGTTAATTAGCTTCTTATATGCGTATGTTTTTATTGAATTAGATATCAACATTCTGAACTTAACATCCGAAAATAAAGAAGAAATCCTTGTAGAAGAAACTGTATGTAAATTCTGTTTCAAAACATTTAAAACAGGAAATATGTTCAAGGCAAAATGTATGTGTCCAAATACCCTCACACATGAAGAATGTATACTCAATTGGTCCGGGGCGAAAGGAAACAACAAGTGTGATGTTTGTGAGCAAGAGGTTCAGAGCTTTTTAGTAAATTGGCATCCGCTACTGCCTAATCAGTTACAATAGCAAAGCAAAAGGGGTTGGATTTCACAATTGAAAAGGTATTTTGCATTACTACATGTCTGTAGACACATGAAAAATATATCAGCAGCTGTTTGAGTGAGATTTTTCTTTGAAGATTAAAGCCAACTCTGCCATACCCTGCCAAACATAAAAGGATAAGCAAATTAATTAACAAATATGGTATAACATCTGCAATCTGCATACTGGAATAAGAGTTTGATGGTGTTTGCCAAGTTCTCATCTGTTTATGCTTCTGTGTAACTTTCGGTTCTTCAAATCTTGTACAACAAATCTTTTGAATTTTCCACATTTGTATTACATAGAAATTAAATAAAACTATTTTTGCTAATCTTAAAAAAAAAAATTAAAAAACTTTCCACACTAGGATTCAATATTTTATAAAAAATCTTAAAAGCTGAAAAAACCCACATCAACAATTCTTTACTCACGTGTGAGTTATGACCTATCCTTAACAATTTTATCACATAACAAAGACACAACATTAAACATCAAAACCCTAAAAACTAAAAACCCCAACTTGAAACTTGTTTTTCTTTTTCTAATAAAAAAATATTCTAATTTATGCGTGAAGAACCACTCAACATTAGCCATATTAGTACATCTCAAACCATTGAGATATTTCGTATCAATCATGTATTGAATAAGTATAAAATTGTAGATGGGTTAATAATTATGGTAAATCTCAACCAAAAAGTTTAATCCTTTTGAGTCGACAAATTGAGTTACAAACATATGTGCAGTAGTGTCTTGTGTTGTGTGTGCGAATGCGACGCATGAGTTGCCCCATTCTACCCTAACAATTGTATCAGATCCCAAAACAAAAAACCAAAAAAAAATTAGAAAATAATAAGTAACCTTTTCAATCGTGAAATCCAATCCCTTTTGCTTGGCTTCTGTAACGGATTAGACATCGCCAGATACCAATCTACTGAAAAGCACTTAACCTCTTGCTCACAAACATCACTCGTTGTTTCCTTTCGCCCCAGACCAATTGAGTATACATTCTTCATGTGTGAGGGTATTTGGGCACATACATTTTGCCATGAACATATTTCTAATTTCAAATGTTTTGAAACAAAATTTACATACAGCTTCTTCTACAAGGATTTCTTTTTCATTTTCGGATATTAAGTCCAGAATGTTGAGATCTGATTTAATAAGAAGAGACGCATATAAAAAGCTAATTAGCAAACTCATTCCTTAATGCACATTTATTAGTGCACAATTGTACTTTTTAATATGTAATTAGTAGTGCAACTACTAATTGTAGCACTAGATAACAATTTGCTAAATTGTCAAGTCGGATGTCATATCTCTACAAAGCAAAAACTCTGGATAAAATTTTGCATTTTAGTCATTAAAGTAGAATTTTGGTTTCTCTTTGAGTTGTTTAATACTTACTGTTGGGATATGTAGGAGTTGCAGAATCACTAGGTTTCACAATAATAATGTTTTGT
Source organism: Panax japonicus (assembly GCA_020205505.1). NCBI lineage: Eukaryota > Viridiplantae > Streptophyta > Magnoliopsida > Apiales > Araliaceae > Panax > Panax japonicus. Next base: position 69,700 of record JAINUV010000700.1, read on the forward strand.
CCATCCCTCGTCATAAAATCCGTGCCCTACATGAAATTTAAACAAGCAGTAATTAATTTGATTGTCCATGTAATCCACTAACACGATAATTTAAATAAATGTTGATGCAAGGCCGTTCTTGAGAGGGTCAATCGTCCTAGGCCCCAGATTAGAGGGGCCCGAAATTATATATATATGATTTTGATGTTGAAAAATTTACTTAGTAGTAAGATATAGAACAACAAAATTCCCACCTTGAGTGAGATTTTTCTTTTCTTTGAAGATTAAAACCAACCCTACCAAACATAAAAGGATAAGCAAATTAAACAATTTTATCACATAAGAAAGACACAACATTAAACATCAAAACCCAACTTGAAACTTGTTTTTCTTTTTCTAATAAAAAAAAATTATTCTAATTTATGCTTTAAGATCTACCCAACATTAGCCACGCTAGTACATCTCAAACCATTGAGATATTTCGTATAAATCCTGTATTAAATAAATTTAAAAATATAGATGAATTAATAAATATGATAAAATCTCTTAAGTTGTCAAATTGAGTTACAGACACGCATGTTAGTGTCTTGTGTGTGCGAATAGTAATGCAGAATACCTTTTCTTTTGCTTGGCTTCTGTAACTGATTAGGCACCACCAGATGCCAATTTATTGAAAAGTTCTGAACCTCTTGCTCACAAACATCACACTCGTTGTTTCCTTTCGCCCCGAACCAATTGAGTATAAATTCTTCATGTGTGAGGGCATTTGGGCACATACATTTTTCCATGAACATATTTCCTATTTCAAATGTTTTGAAACATAATTTACATACAGCCTCTTCTACAGGAATTTCTTCTTCATTTTCGGATGTTAAGTCCAGAATGTTGAGATCTGATTCAATAAGAAGAGAAGCATATAAGAAGCTAATTAGCAAACTCATTCCTTAATGTACATTTATTAGTGCACAATTGTACTTTTTAATATGTAATTAGTAGTGCAACTATTAATTGTAGCACTAGATAACAATTTGCTAAATTGTCAATTAAGATGTCATATCTCTACAAAGCAATAAACTGTGGATAAAGATATGCATTTTAATCATAAAAGTAGAATTTTGGTTTCTCTTTGAGTTGTTTAATACTTACTGTTGATATATGTAGGCGTTGCAGAATCACTAGGTTTCACAATAATAATGTTTTGTCCATCCCTCGTCATAAAATCCATGCTCTACAAGAAATTTAAACAAGCAATAATTAATTTGATTGTCCATGTAATCCACTAATACGATAATTTAAAGAATTTAAATAAATGTTGATGTTCATGTGCAATTAGAATCTCGACATGAAAGTTGCATCTTCTCTTAAAGCTTTGGTTTCACAAACATATACAGTATTTCTTTTCTCGTAAATTTTATTTAATATTGAAATTTAAGAATAAACTTTGTAGTTGATAAAATTATTTTAAAATATATAATTCCTTACTTCCTACATGGAAAGAGCTGCTGCAAATTAAGTATGTCAATATCAAAATCAAAAATTACATTATTTAGCATAAAAAATGGGTTTAATAATGTCACAACAATACTAATTAACGATGGAAAAAAATATGAGTTTAATACTTTCATAACAATATATTTATACAAGCAAAACAAATATGCATTCAACAACATTATCGCACACATTTGTTTCAGCGAGATTTTGAATTTTTAGCAAAATTTTGAATTTTCAATTGCAGTTATTACTCCAACAGTATTATTATTATTACTCTGCATTAACATCCTTCTAAATAGTTATCTTTACCTAATATATATATGTAAAAAAAAGTTAAAAAGTAAAATTGAACTATAATTATATATGTACATATATATATATATATATATATATATATATATATATATATATATATATATATCTTACTAGAAATCAACTTTTTAGGGGGAGATAATTAGAAGCCAACTCACGCCTGAATCTGCAGGATTCATCTCCTTCCGAGCACTGGATAGAGGAAGAGGACGAGGACCTGACCAACAACCCTTGCGTTTTCTGTTATCCATTCTGATCACCTGAAAAATCAAGCCGACAAACAAAACAAAGTTCAGAAATTGTATGGAGATGAAGAAGGCTTGGCGTAACATCGATTAACCATTTTCAATAAGAGAATGCAAGTTAATTTGTTAAAGTAGGTACGTACCTTAACGGTTGAGAATGTAAAGAACAGAGAGGTAGGATAAGGATTTGAGAAGAATTAAGAGAGAAATCTAGGAAATTAGAAGAAGACAAGCTGCGGAATTTATCTTATGTTGATGAGTTTCTGATTCTGGTTGATCGGAATATATGGAGTTTGCCGGTTTTTGATCGGCGTTAGTCGATGTTTGATTTCACCGTGTTTTCCTCACGTCGGCTACAGCAGTGCTTGGGTTGGATTGATAGACCTCGACGTCTGGGCTAGGCAGCTTCAGATGTTTCAGATTCCAAAGTTTGAATTTCAAAGCTAATGAGTTTGACATATGGGCCGCGCATGTCACATAGGGCATGTTTTGATTTCCCGCCTATTTTTTTAATATGTTTTAATTTCCCGCCTATTGATTGTAATATGTCAATTATTTTAATATAAACAAACCATTTAGCAAAAAAAATAAAAATTGGAAAAGAAAATCGTAGATAGAGAAAAACAAACTTTTTGTATCATTTTCGGGGTTAAATATATATTTTTTCACTCTACTCAATTTCGATTTACAAATGCATCACTGAATTGATTTTTTTTTTAAAATAACAAATAATTAAATTAATAATAAATATATTAATTAAATAAATTAATAATAAAATATATTAATTTATAATTTTTACAAATATATTTATATAAAATTAATGAATTCATATTATTTTTAAATATTTGAAGTTCACTTTAAAAATATAAATCATTTGATATTTTGAAATGGAGGGATTATTATAATTATTATTATACTTATAATTATAATATTTAAGAACAAATTACTATCAAAACAACCATTATATTTTACAAAACAAATTAATTTATAAATTTAAAACAATTTATGAATAATATTTAAAAACAAATTACTACCAAAATTAAAATCAAACTAAAAGAAGGCAAAAGAAACATATCCGATCATATTTGATCAAACTAGATGAAGGCAGGAGAAACATATCTGGTCAAATAAAAAGGATATGATCAAAATACAACCATAGATTGCAGCAGATAAAACCAAAAAGAAATCAAAGTTAGAAGAAACAACCCAAGAATCAACAGCAGATCGACTGTCATCCCTTCTTCAATCCAAACCCAGAAAAAAAATTTGATAACATTGCCCACGGTTGCGAATCTTCTTTTTATTCTTCAAGAATGCATCAATCTAAAACACAAATATGTAGATTAACTAGAAATTTCTTCAACTTTTATGTTATTTATAATTTTGTATAAAGTCAATTAATAAATGTCAAGTATTGTAAATAATATATTCATTATGTGAGTCTAGGAAAGTGATGAGTCGATTTAAATTGAGTTAAATATGTAATGTGAAGGAAATAATGAAAAGATTAATTTAAGCTTATGTGATATGCTTAGTGTGACATAATGATGGATTAAGAAATTGTTTAATTAAATTAATGAAAGAATGATTTTAATAATGGGATGGACTAAATATTATTTCATTTAAGTAATTATTACGTGTAATTGCATATGTTGTTTGGTCTGGATTTTACAGGAGCAGGGCCTGGTGTGGGACTGTCCCAGAGTGGCGAAGCTACGCCACTTGTGTAGGACAAACCAGCGCAGCTGCGCTAGTGACCAACCTTTGAAATTCTTTTTGTTGCTTCTAATGTGTTGAGCATATAAATAAATAATGCAATAATATCGCTTCATGCATAAAATAGAATATGTGCTGTTAAGAATAATATTATAATATGTGAATAGTTGTTATACGAGACTGTACGGTAAAAATAAGCTTAAGTATGTAATTTACTAAGCTTGTATAAATAAACCTTGTGTGACATAATGATGCATGGTGAGACGATAAAATGTGTGTTTTAAAAGTATGAAAGGAAATTAAATTTTAGAAAATAAATATTTGATATTAATTATCATTATAATATTTGAGTATAATTGAAATAATAAGATTTATGAAAAATAATGGGTTATTAGTACCCAACTAAATTATATTCCAACCCAATTTCAATTATTATTTGGACTAACCCAATATACATGGATTATATAATTATATGTATATATCTAATGTAGGAGTATACTTGCATGTATATATATATACAGCGGATCAGGTCCGGACTCTCGGACCTGATAAAAAACGGACCCCAATTTTTTTTTTGTTTTTTTTAAAATAACTAAAAAAATATATTTAATATTTTATGGAACTGAAATTTTTTCATAATACAATGTTTTTGGGGTGATTTGAATACCTATACCAAAAAATAGTGGTACAGTCTGCCCAAAACACTTTATTATGAAAAAATTTCAATTCCATAAAATATTAAATATTTTTTTTAGTTGTTTTAAAAAAAAAAAAAAAAAAGTCCGGACGGGATAAAATCCGGGCGTCCGGACTGGAACCGGACTCACTCGAACTCACTCCCCTTTAGCGACGGACCCGACGACGGTTCGTTCATACAACTGTTGTCTATTCTTTTAGCGACGAGCAACATATAACGTCGCTAAAAGTATAGACGACGGTTGTATGACCGAACCGTCGCCGGGTCCGTTGCTAAAGGGGGGGAGTTCGGTGAGTTGGTTAAGGGGTGAGCTTAAAATCCGGACTATATATGGGTATATGTGCCTATAACTTAGGGGGTGTTTAAAAACTGAATAAATCTGAATCTAAATGAGCTGAATCTGAATTTGAATGAAAAAATATGTTTGATAATTGACATGTGTAAAACATCTTAATGACAAAACTTTATTATTTTACCCCCTCTAAAAATTTTTAAAATTATTGTAAATTTATTTAATATTACTTAATATAATAGTTAATATTTTTTTTTAATTTTATAAATTTTTAATTTTTTTTTTACTTCATTCAGCTCAAAAAATCTAACTTAGCCATTCAGCTCGTCTATCTTACTGATTCAACCATTCAGATTCAGCTTCATTTAGCTCCATTCAGCTATAAGCAAACACCCCCTTAGCATAATGTAGAAATAATAAGTCATTTAAGTTGCCTTGTAAGCCAACAGGGAATTAACCTTAGCATTATTAGTAAGTGCAGACCAAACAAATTGATTGTCCCATATTCAGTGTCTCAATTTTGCTGAGCCGTAATAAGCCATTTGCCTAGCCTATTCTTTGTTGCTCAAACACTGAGATTTCAAATGATGGCTGGGGTGTGGGCTAAATAGTAGCAGTGAAAAACTTTCCACCAAATCTTCATTATCCATCATCTTCTTCTTCTTCCTGTTAAACTAAAACGTTGGGTAAAGCCATTGTATGGGTAATAAACCCTCTATAAATGGAGACTCTCTCCCTAATTCAATTTGTAAATTTCCTGATAAATCCCATAAAGAGAGTGACTTGCAATTTGAGAAAGCAATATGAACTTGGAGAAAGAAATCAGCATCACAACTTCAAGAGGTAGCATTAATATCAAGTATGTTTTGAATTTTAGGTTTAATAAATTCTTAGAAATTCATGAAATTACTTGTTAATTGAATTGGAATTGAATGTCATTGTGTTATCTGAGTTGGTACGTAAGTTATGAACACAATATGATTTGTGACTCCCCAAAATAGGTCTACACAACTCATTCTGAATCGCCAAATACATGGTATAAAATTTAAATACAAACTTTATTTATACAACTATTGAACTGTCGTGCAAAATACGACAAAACATAGACTGTGAGTTTCAATACAAATATTGTCTCGTAGACAATATCCAAACTCAAATAAAGTTTTCAATACAATTATTATCAAACTATTTTATAAAATAGTGAGGACTACTATAACCACCATCTTGGCCCATAACAAAGCAAAATGTTCAATAGAAAATTACATGTTAAATAGCATACTACCAAGAAAAAAGGTACCTAACATAAATTTGGCATTTCATTTCATTTTATTTTTTGGTTTGTTCAGTGCAAAGATTTTATAGTGTCGCCTAGTTATTCTATGAAAGCATACAAACTTTTAAAGAGTGAATTGTTGGGTCTGTACCCTAGTAATATGATTCACTTTTGTTTCTGATAGATTTACTTGTATATGTCCAATTGTAAATCAGATGTCCCTTAAACATTTTGAAAGTACATACTTTACTTATCAAAAAAGGAAGGAATAATCAAATGATCAACACAATAGCTTAAACTTGAGACCATCCAAAAGCTATCTACATAAAACAAACAAAAAAAAAATCCATAAAATGTTTCCATAACCAATAGCATATAAGAAGAAATAATGCAGACAATTAAAAAAAGAAAACAAAATAAAAACATCTTTTGGCAACAAACAATGATCCTAAACTAGTAAAGAGAATTCACCATGAAACTGGAGTTGGTTGCACAACTACTTTCTTTAGCTGCAGTTACATAAAGTGCAAAATGTTAAATATGAAAAAATTGGAAGATAGTTAATCAGGTAGTAAAATTTAAGGGGAGGAAAACAAAAGTAACAAGTAATGAGGTAATTTCTCTAGATGCTACACCAAAGTTATGATGAGGCTAACAGACTTGCGCATGAAATAGCAGGATGAAGGAGACAGGTTGATCCACACCACAAAAACATAAGTTATATTTGTATGAATTTCTAGAGCACATAACAATATCAAGTGACTAAGCGTACATATGTTATATTCAACATTCGTATAACAACCGGTTATTCACGATCTACCTGTTTCATTAAATGTATTTTGCTGTACATTTTATATGGCTTTCAAATCAGGTATGCATTTGATATCAGGAAACCAAAAAAATGAGCCAAGATGAATATGCCTTCTAAGATTAATATTTAGACAGTCTAGGCTAAACTTACCTGATCTGATCATAGAGTCCAGAAACAGCTGATTGAAGTTTTTTGAGCTTATCAGAATCAAAAGCTGATTCTAGTTGATTTATAGTTTTGTTGCTAATTTTGTCTTCTAACCATAATGTATGAATCAGGTTGATATTAGGACAAAAATTATCTCTAGCATTCACAATATTCTGTGCAACAAGAAGAGACTATAACAGATTGTTACCGACAGACATTAGCACTAGCATCACATGGAATTTCAAACTATTATTAGTCTTCTCTCTTGATTTTAACGATTGGAAAAAAGATCAAAATCTTGACATTTTCAGTAATACATACTGGGACATTTCTACGAACATGTTAACCACAAATTACTCGGTGAGACATTTGTACAAACATGTTAACTGCAAATTTACTTCAAAAAATGCAATAGTTTCCTTTATTCATGGCCATGGCACAACAATCCCAATTCAAATATGGAGAAGAAAAAATAAAGTTAATATGCAAATTTAATTATATAAAAAAGAGCAAAATTAATAACAAATTGATTCTAAATAATGCCCAAATTTGGTGTGTGAATATGAGATGTGTGATGTTTGTGTTGTGAGTGTGGGGGTGTTTGTGTGTCATGTATGTGAGTGTGAGGAGGGGTGTACCTGCAACAGAAGAGTAGAGGCAGTGCCAATTAAATCAATAAATAACGTGTTTGTTTGACATTACAATTTGTAGAAAAAAAGGTAATATGGTTGATAATTCTCAATCTTTGACATTGTCCTTTTTGAGTTGAATCAAAATAGAAAGGGGTAAATCTAATATTTTTACTAGTACAAAGTAGTAAATAGACAACACTTAAACCACAACGTTTTTATAAAAAGCGTTGTAGTATTTTTTTCACAACGTTTTTTAACAAAACGTTATAGATATATATGAAAAAACGTTATCTATTTAAAATGATATTTTTTTGTTTTAATTAGATAACGTTTTTTTTTTAAAAACGTTATGTACTTAAAATACACGGAGCAGAAGGAGAAACGAAACGCAAATAGCAAAGTTATCGAGACATAACTGAACACGAGAGAGAACCCCACAAAAAGGAGTGAACCACAGTACTACTACAAGAGTTGCGAAACATCTCTTCACTCGGGCTGGAGTTCCAAATCTCATTTTTCATCCCCTTCCTTGTTTGCGCTCACTAATATTGAGGAATAGTGAGCAAGTGAGTGAAGGGTTTGGGGGAATATGTCAGTCCTAGACAGGCAAATAGAGCAAGTTGAAGAACTGCGAGCCTCTCAAAGAGTCGGAGGTCAAGTCTCTTTGCCTCGTTGAAGAGAGCAACGTTCAAAGGGTTGATGCACCTTTCACTGTAATTCACCTATACACCCTCCCTCTTTTCCCTAATTTTATTCTATTCACTGTCGTTCAAAGGGTTAATATTTTGTATCAATGTTGAAAGAGTTCACCGGTCTTGATTTTTAGGGTTATTGGATCGATCTAGGTTCCCCTATATATATATACATACACGGTTAGGATCAAGAGCATTCTCCTTAAATAACATTCCGCCTTAAATAGCATTCTTTTATTAAAACGACGTAGTTTTGGAGGAACGCGGTGACATTTTTGTAAATACGCACAGGTCCGGACTCCCGGATTTTAACAAAATCCGGACCTTTTTTTTTTTATAAAAATTTTAGTTCCATAATTTTTTTTTTATTTTAAGTTGTTCTACCAAAAAAAAAAAATAGGGTCCGGATTTTGGGTATATATATATATATATATATATATAGTGCAATTTGCTTAATGTTTCCTTGAAATAACTCATATCGAGCTATTCGTTGTTCATATATGGCAATTAACTTCATGTGACCTATTATTTCTAGGATTTGGCTTTTGATTTATCCCTATGTTCATTGTGGGATGGTCACCTAAGGGATCCTAGCTGGCATCCTTTCAAGATCATTGCTGTTGAAGGTAGTGATGATCACAAGGTATGCTCTTTTACAGAACATCAGTTACTGCAATTTTAGCTAAATTTTCTAACTGTCAACAAGAGGTTGGCATACTCACATTTACATTTGTCTTGGATGTTCCTAGTTTCCTAACAGTGCATAAATAAAATGGCTATATACCTTATGTTACAACTTATCCGGAGGTAAAGAGCAGAACATTCCTCCATGCTGCTATCCTAATAAGTGCTTAAATTATTGTTTACAAACTCGTGTAATGCTTTCCATAAAACTTCTCCCCATCCTTTCGTTACCTTTTCATCTACATGTTTCTAATACAAAATGTTGCGGTGTAGAATACCATTCTCTTAACATCAGTAGCATCCTTCAAGCAAATATTTAGTATGAATCCATTAATTCGGTATGAATGGGGACCGAACAATCCCTGATTTCTTGATTCATATTCCATTTCCTTTTTATAAGAAAATCTTGTTTTTAATTCCCCATTCCCTTCATTTTCATGGTTGACCTTATTTTTTGGTAAATTTGAACATGACAACACAGGAAGTTATTAATGAAGAAGATGAGAAACTGAAATATCTAAAGGTTGAGTTGGGTGATGAAGTTTACATGGCTGTGACTACTGCCTTGATGGAGATAAACACGTACAACCCCAGTGGTAGGTACATCATATCAGAACTTTGGAATTGCAAAGAAGAAAGGAAAGCAACACTAAGTGAAGGAGTATCACATATACTGGAGCAAATATTAAGTTTGAAACGGCCTAAAAGGGGGAGAAGGTAGAAACTATAGGTTAGAAATAGTTTCATTTCTATTAACTATAGATATTAAATGCATCATTACTTTCTGGAATTTCAATTTCGTCGTCACAGCGCAAAATCAATGGTTGATTTTAAATTAGTCATGTGTTTTTCCTTAAATCCTGCAGGAGACAACTATAACCACCATTCATGTATGTCTTTATGAAAATTACTCAATGCAATTCCTTGTTTGGTTTACAACAGGTTCATGACCATTTCAGTTTTGGACCTCTGTGTGCATATTTGTCTGTAAACTACTTGAACAGATTCCTTTCTGCCTATGACTTACATGTGTAAGCAATCTTTTTGAGTTATCTGACCATATCTTTTGTTTTTATTATTGTCAATTCTGACCCGTAGTTAATCTGTGACTGCTAAGTTAACTAATCATTCCATCACATAATTAGAAATGTCACATTATACTCTAATAATAGAAATGTTTCTTTAATTTTGTAATGGACAATAAGGAAAAGGCTTCTCTAATTTTGGAACAATGGGTAGTACTATTTTTCTATGGTCATATTTCTTCTTTGGTAATATAAATGAATTGTGATTCCTATGAGAAACATAAAAATAAGCTTGGATTCTTGAATTTCCTCGTAAAACTGGTTGAAGTCAACTTTGTAGTGGTGTTATTGTATTTAGAGTACTGGTATTGTATGTGGGGGAGTTGCTACTTAGCTTGATTCTTATGTTTGCAGATACCTGCTCGAACTAGCTCAGCACCTCCAAATTTGGATGAGCAGAAACGTGAGCAGGTTTGTACATACTTTTCCTTTGTGGATGTTGATTGGATGGTAATGTTACCCACTTTTAAAAATTGCTAGTTGTACGGATCAAATATTGGGATGTATAGATTTTCTGTTTATATGAGCAGAAAGTATAAAATATGAACATGGAAAATTCTAGTGGCTACCATGAAATAGAGTTACTCCTCCCCCTCCAAATATAAAGGTTTGTATTTGACACACTTTGACATAATTCTCTTTAATGTTTGTAAAGATCATCTATAAAATTAAATTATTGTGTCATATGCCTACCTTAATATTCTACCTTAATATTCTACAAGAAGTAGTACTCTTTCTTTAAGAGGGAGTATGTATACAAAAATATTACATTGGTATACTGTTCCACACAGGTTTATACAGAGTATAAACCTACCTAACCCAACATGTTTTGGTTCTGACATTGATGTGAAATTACTAAGCAATGAATTGTAAGTTGATTATATAGAATTTAAATTCTATATGGACATGATTAAATTACTAAGCAGCACAGTTTGTCTTATGGGTCCTGATACGGGGCATGTTTAAATTACTACGTAACAATTTGAATTCTAAGTCGATCATATTGAATGATCATTAATTTTGATATCATTGTGATAAATTGTTTAATGTTCTTCGTCCTTGCTCTTTGATGCTCTGTCTGGCAGGCTCGTTATGATTCTTTAAGAGCTGCATCTACATTGCAAACTCCGACAATTCCGAAACAACAATTGCCTACAAAGAATGCTGGCACCGTTGACCAATCTAATGCTGTTGAGGTTCATCCAGTGTCCAAAGCAAAAAGAGATGACCAAGTTTCCGCTGGCCCACCTACAACTCAAACTCAAAAGCCTTCTATTCATCTGATCTCTGGGATGCCTATGCAAGTTCACCAGCCACATTTGCCGGTTCAATTTGGTGGGCCTAACCCGCAATTGCAGTCTCAGGGTATGGTGAATACTTCATTGCCAATGCCCTTACCAATGGGAAATCCATCTCAAGTGCAGCAGCAAGTATTTGTTCAAGGTCTTCAACCCCATCTGATGCAAGCTCAGGGAATCATGCATCAGGGACAGACTATGAATTTCTCATCTCAAATGGGCACCCATCTAGGCTTTTTTGCACATGCTTAGGTAGTAGCTTAATTTTATGGATAGTTTGGTTTATTTTGTGGATTGAAAAGTGAATTTGAGATGTATATATGGATAGTTTGGTATATATTTTGTGGATATAGTAATTTGAAACTGTAAACGAATGGTATTATTGGGATGTATTTTGAATGGTTGATACATTTTGGCTTTAAATTTAAATGAGAATTTAGACCTTTTAGCTATATATCATGACACTAGCATATTGCAGGTGTATTGATAATATAGGTGAACCACAACTTTTTTTTATCTACAACATTTTAAAAATGTTGTATATTTGTATAAATAAATGACCCCTTTTAAATAGATGACACATTATAAACGTTGTGTAAATGTGCCTAAACGTCGTCTGATATATTAAACTACAACATTTTTAGTCAGAAAACGTTGTGGAATCATACCTTTTACAACGTTTTCAAGAATCTACTAATTTATGGAAAACAAATCTACAACGTTTTTTAAGAAAAAAACGTTGTAGAATGTGTCTAACTACAATGTTTTAAAAACGTTGTATAAGGGTGTCAAATAGATGACACCCTTAACCACGACGTTTTTCTGACAGAAACCACAACGTTTTTTCCACGTTGTCTATTTACTATTTTGTAGTAATGTTTGTCTTGCCAAGAGATATCAGAGTAGTGAGGCAAGAGTTGTTAGATGTAGTTGGACTGCATCATCCCTTATTGGAAACAAGACTAGGTTTGGAAACTGTTCCAAATGAGTGATTTTGTGTTGAAACAGCCTTGGGCAGTAGCAAGAATTGATCAATAAGTAGCTTACTATTTAAGAGATTGATTTGGCTGGACTCGAGGTCCATGTAAATCTGCTTTGGCATAAAAAGAAGCTAAGACCCATACCAGTAAGCATGAGTACCACAATAAGGAAATAAGAGGGGCAAGATACCAGCAAACTAAACCACGAGATCAAACTAAATTGGTGGACCTATATCCAAACATACTTAATGGTCTAATCAAAATATGATTTCAAGCATATTAGGATAAATCAACAGCCAGCTGCCGGGGGAGAAGCATTATAGCATAAACTTCAACATTGAAGAATCATATACTATGCAAAACCAATTGAAAAGCTTAGCTACTTATCAGTATATATTGGTTTGAAGTTTGAAATTTGTTAATAAGATATTTAAAATGTTTACCATTATTTCATCTAGTTCTATTCAATAAAAAAATATATAAAAATGATATATTGTTATGAAGCACGAAATGAATGTGAACATTCACATAGAAAAAGATCTACCATATGCGTACAAAAGACAATCTAAGTCAATGAAAATAAATACATAATCTATCTTAGTTTACTGCATAATCAATGAAAATAAATGCATGACAAGACGAAATCTAACCTGTAACAGAAAGATTGGCTAAAGCCTGCAAAGAAGACGTCAAAAGTTGACAAAGGTTAGTACAAGTAAAATGCCAAGAATGAGCCAAATAATTTACAAAAAGGAGTGAAAAACTGAGGAAGAATATCACAATTATTGATGATGGATAGATCACATGTTGAGAAAAAATAAATAACCCAAAGAGTTTTCATCCAAACCTATAAAAAAAGTTATATGTGGATCCACAGCAATCAGCAAACAATTAGACCTAAAGAAAGAGTAGATGCTTGAAAAATCATAATTTACAACATTAGAAACCCAATCACTAATTTTTTTTTTATCTAATAAGTCAAATTCCCAAATTAAAAATAAATGAGCATCTAGTCAAAACCAAAAGAGGAATAAAAAGCATGGAAAACACAATGAAATGGGTATCCTTCAATTCTACTCTAAACAACACAAATAAAAGACAATAAACAAAACAGTAAATCAAATCTCCCACATAAAGTGTCCATAGAGTAAACCCACTTTATCTTTGATATCTACATACTATTAAAAGATGGATTAGGCACAAGTAAAAGCTGATGAAAACACTTGAATATCACAGCAAGGTCTTAGACTAGTACTAAAAACATAAGTCCATAATCTGATAAACATAAGTACTCCAACATCAACATCAAAGTCAATATGTGACCAATCTGGTGATATATTTAACATCTAATGAGATTCAGTACACTACTTGTCAAAAGGTTATATTAAGCCTAGAAAACCAACTTATTATCTATTCTATCCGATTACAGGCTCCCTAATCAGTATCAAAGCAATTAGGCTCTAAGAAGTAGTAAATCCCTCTGCTAAAACATAGTGTTAATATCATTCACATCACAATACACCATCCTAAATACATAACATCTAACAAATTACATCACAATAACCCATCCTCGACACATAACATCTAACAAATTACATAAAGTTCAAGTAAGAATTAAAGATTTTGTAAAGGAAGAGCATCCAAGTTGAGCCTCTCTTCATCCACGCCCTCTTCTGCTATTTCCCTACCCCAACAAGGGCCGAGCGCCAATGCTAAAAGTCGTTGCGCGTTAGACTAATTAATGGCAGCCCTCTTTTCATTAATACTACCCTCCATGGTAGCTATAGTGATCTGCAAATAAAACCTTCTTCTGTTGTTAATACATAGACAATTATGCCTGCAACCCAATTTGTTATTCATCTCTATAAAATCATTCATTTGTTATTAAATGAAACTAGAGCAAAAAACAATTAACAAAAGACTCCAAAATCAATTTTTTTCATTGTTAAACTGAACAAAAAAGAAACATGAGAATTTAAATTGTCATACTATTGGCTAAAAGTGACAGAAAATTAAGATGACTTGAAATCACAGCAATTCAACTAACATAAAAAATTATAGAAAAGAACAACGGAAGAATCTAGCATCCATGAAAAACATTTTGATGTACAACATGATTTTGAAAGCTTGAATTGTAAAAAATAATTGAAAAAAATAAGAAAATTGTTACTAGCCTAGGGTGAAGACTGCAACCCAGAAACAACCAGGGCACCATCTTCATACAAAACACATGTAAAAGGTTCTTCGGCAACACTAATGCACGTAATAGGACTCCGCAATGCCAAAGTAGAGATGCAGTCATTCAACTCGACAATATTATAATAATTTTATCTCATATATGATATAACATGGCAGAGTATTATCTAGAAATAATAAACAAAGACGCATATATAAAGAATCGCATAAATTGCAAGAATGCAATTATAGGAGAATCCTTTCACCGTATCACCAAAATAGAGATGCAGTAAGCACAAAGCAGAATGTTCAATAGAAAATTACACGCCTATACATATACAAAGCAGAATGTTCAATAGAAAATTACATGTTCAATAGCATATTATAGTAATTGCTACCAAGAAAAAAGGTTCCCAATATAAATATGGCACTTCATTTTATTTTATTTTTTGGTTTGTTCAGTGCAAAGATTTTATGGTGTCGCCTAGTTATTCTATGAAAGCATAAAAACTTTTAAAGAGTGAATTGTTGGGTCTGTACCCTAGTAATATGATTCACTTTTGTTTCTGATAGATTTACTTGTATATGTCCAATTGTAAATCAAGTATGTCCCTTAAATATTTTGAAATTACATAATCAAATGATCCACACAATAGCTTAAACTTGAGAACATCCAAAAGCTATCTACATAAAACAAACAAACAAAAATAAAAATAAATCCATAAAATGTATCCATAACCAATTGCGTATAAGAAGAAATAATGCAGCCAATTTAAAAAAAGAAAACAAAAACCTCTTTTGGCAACAGACAATGATCTTAAACTAGTACAAAGAACTCAACATGAAACTGGAGTGGCTGCACAGCTACTTTCTCTATCTGCAGTTACATAAAGTGCAAAATGTTGATAATAGTAAACACAATATTCTTGTATAAATCCACAAGAGAAATTGATATTTTCATGTGGAAATATCAATAATAATGTCAACATTATTGATAAAAGATTCACCTGATTATCGCCGACGGACTATTCAAATAATTCCGCCTTAACTTTGCCATCCATAGATTTGCTTGTTTATCACAATGGCCATTCACCTTTTCAAAGATTGCAGCATAATGGAAGTGCTTATTAGGCCCTGTGACAGAGTCCGTAATCTTGTTGAAAATGGAGGAAACCACCACATCATTGCCAAGCCAATTATCAATAATTCCACACCGACAGAGGATTTCAACGTCTTTAGGCGAATTAATGAGACAACCCATAAATTTCACATAGTCGGTAATGAAATTGAAGCTATTATCATGACATACTGTTCATATGCAATGAGATTTCTGAAGAAAGACTGTCCTATCTTCAATTGTCAAACGGGGAATTTGCATTACCCCGTGTCTAAAATTTATGTCAAACAAGCTACCATTCTGATTCTTCACAAACTTGATTCCAGCTTCTAAGCTCTGTTGCACAATAAATGAACCACCAATTTTTTTTCTTCACTGTGAAATCTTGCCCTTCAAATGGAAGCCAATTATTGTGCACTAACCCAAGTAGATGGTTGATTTATATCGCTCATCCTCATCACAATTTTCTCTGTATCCACTACCCGGTAAAAGATTACGGAAAAAACGTAGGGCAAGATAAATGAACCTTTTATGTTGGTTTGGAACCTCAATCATGTCAAACAACTCGCACAGAACAAAGAATGAAAGTTGTTTCTCAAATTAGCTTGTAAACCGCTAACAATCCAATCCATTCTAAAAATGGGGTCATTTTTCTTTCTTAAATATATCTTATCAAACTTTCGGAGCAATTCAACCATGAAAAAACCGTCTAGTACCATCATCTCGACAAGTTCATTTGTGTTAAAATTTATGGATTCTGCATAACATGCTCGTGCTTCTAGTAATCTCATAACACTGACATATTTTTCAATAGGTTCATTTTTTTGTTGAAGACCAAATTGCAAATATCTCAACCTATGCTCCTCCATTATTTTAAGATTGTCTTTACCATTGTGGTAAGGGCCAACTGCAATGATATCTGGTTCGTAAGCCACGAACCCCTCTCATTTATCTCACGCAGTTGACTATGTACCTTAAAATGGAAGATGCCAATGATATCTGCTCTGTCGTTCTACTGCATATTGTTAACTGTAAAAGCATCAATTTGGACAGCTATGGCGTGCTTTTATAACAATATGCAGCAGAACGACAGAGCTGATTCTGTTACTGTTAGTATTGGTGAAAAGCTTGCTCAGCTTCTCTCCTCACCATCAGCATCTTCCATCTTTAAGGTACATAGATAAATGACGAACCAGATATTATTGCAGTTGGCCCTTACCACCATGGTAAATACAATCTTAAAATAATGGAAGAGCATAAGTTGGGATATTTGCAATTTCGTCTTCAACAAAAAAAACAAAATTGTTGAAAAATATGTCAGTGCTATGAGATTACTAGAAGCAAAAGCACGGTCATGTTATGCAGAATTCATAAATTTCAACACAAATGAACTTGTCGAGATGATGGTACTAGACGGTTTTTTCATCGTTGAATTACTCCGAAAGTTTGATAAGATTTATTTAAGAGAGAAAAATGACCCTATTTTAAGAATGGATTGTTAACAGTTTACAACGCGATTTGATGCTATTTGAAAACCAACTTCCATTCTTTGTTCTGTGCGAGTTGTTTGACATGATTGAGGTTCCAAAACAACATAAAAGGTTCATTTATCTTGCCCTGCGTTTTTTCAGTAATCTTTTACCGGGTACTGGATACAGGGTTGGATACAGAGAAAATTGTGATGGGAATCAACCATATCAACCATCTACTTGGATTAGTGCACGATAATTGGCTTTCATTTAAAAGGCAAGATTTCATAGCAAAGGAAAAAAAAGGCGGTTCATTCATTGTGCAACAGAGCTTCTGAATCAAGTTTGAGAAGAATCAGAATGGTAGATTGTTTGACATAAATTTTAGACATGGGGTAATGCAAATTCCCTTTGACAATTGAAGATGGGACAGGGTCTTTCTTCAGAAATCTCATTGCATATGAACAGTATGGTCATGATAATAGCTTCAATTTCATTACCGACTATGTAAATTTATAGATTATCTCATTAATTCGCCTAAAGCCGTTGAAATCCTCTGTCGCTGTGGAATTATTGATAATTGGCTTGGCAATGATGAGGTGGTTTCCTCCATTTTCAACAAGATTACGGACTCGACACAGTTTCAGATGGAGTACCAACACGGGTGCGGATTTGTGTCGGATACAACACTTTCAATCCGGATACGGCTGAACGAAGGAAACAGCGGAGAAAACAAATGCGACAAGGAAGCTGAGTACAAAAAGCAAGGCTCGACCCAAAAGCTAATGGGTATCAAGAAAGACTGAAACAGAGAAAGAGTAAAAGATTGAGACTTACCTACAACTTGGGCTATCATCTACCGACTCTGGCCAGGTACTTCTACTCCTCTTCTTCTCTACTAATCTTTTGATCTTCTCCTCTTCTAGTCTTCTCCTCTTCTGATCTTCTCCTCTTCTGGCTACCGACTTACGAGACAAGGAGAGGACAAATGCTGTATAATTTATTTATTTTTTGTTTGGGAGCTGGGACTGGTTTAGGTTGCCGCTTGACAAGCATGATATATATATATATATAACTTACACTAAAAGACAATTTGCACCCCAAACTGTACACAACTGTTGACTTTGCACTCCAAACTAAAAAAGATGTAATGCACACTTTCTTCAGTTAGCAGGTTCCTCTCTCTTTGACTCTATTCCAGTCACCATTATTTTGGTAACCCCTCTTCCATTCTCTCTCTCTCAAGGGGTCGCCTTTTCCTCCATCTGCAATCGTTTATTCCCACATTTTATGGTACTGTTGCCATCTACAAATCTGGCTATTACCTTGGCCGTCTCTGCCACGGCTGAACGCGGTGTCTCTGAAACAACATGTTGGGCCACTCCACTGGAACCCAAAACTCCAATTCCCACTGGTTGCTCAACAAGCCATTTCAGATCGCCCAAAGCAAGAATTATTCCTCCACCATTGGAATCTCCAATTCCACCCTCAACTAGTCCTCCCAATTCCTGAAGCTTCGCAGGTATTTGGGTTTTATCAGAAGCAAGCTCATTTTCTATTGGGATCACTTGAACATTCTTCAGTGGTCCTTCACCCAATTCCCCTTTCTGAATTCTCCTCAGAACTTCATTTATCACAGCCTCTGGCTCCGAATCCCAGACCAAAATCGGATTCTTCTTCTTCGTATTTTTCAGCAAAATATCAATGACCTTTTTAACATTCTCATTTCTTTGATTTCCCGGTTGAGCTGAATTCCCCTGTTGCAACCGAGGATTCAAATACAAATTTCAATTTGGAATAGGCATCTGCAGCGGTAGCCCACGTGAGGCTTCTCATACATGATCAACAAATTGAATCCTTGGGCCCAAAGTAACAAATCAGCCGAAACCCACAGTGCAAACCCAAATTGGTAGTCAAGTGTACATCAAATTTTAAGACGGGACCACAAATTAAATTCAAACCTTCAGAACATCAGCCCAAACCTGTCGCAGGCACATCAAAAGCAGATCCGGAACATTAAATTGGCGAACTACCGAAAAACCAGAGCACAAACGCCAAAATTCGACGAGCACTATAACTGGTTTAAACGAACAGACACCAAACACCATAACTGATTTAAAAATGGAAGAGATTAACAAGAATCTTAGAAAATCAGTGATGGCAACAACCGAGATCACCATGATAACGGCAAGATCTCCGACATACACAGCCAAAATCAGAGAACAATAATAAGCATACATAAAGTTAAATCAAACATTATCCCCAAATCTGGCCATGCTAAACATAATCAAATCCCAGTTAACAAAGAGAAACAAAAATCGAGTTAGGATAGAAAGAAATCAACATAACAGCAGCCCAGAACTGAACCATCTAAAAAGATCAAGATCGGGACCATCATCGACAGTAAACGGAATAAACAATCTATTAACCCTCAGACTTGGCTCGCAATAGATTAGAAAGAGATGTTCAGGCAGGCCTCATCCAGTTGCCAGAAAGGCATGAACAGAACCTAAGCAAGATCAATGGCAGAGAAATGGAGGAGATTGTGGGCCGAAGAGGATGAGGAGAAGGGAGGTGGGTGGGCCATACGGAAGAGGGGAAGCAGTGATGGAAGATGGAAGATGGAAGATGGTGGAGACCCCACATATCAACCAGTATACTAAGTGTCGAATTCCAGATCAGAGAGAATTAGTTGTGGGGAAATTGGGGATTAAGAACATCTCCAGCAGGCCGGTAACGAACAAATAATATAGTCTAGGATACAAATCTCGCTCCAGCAGACAAACTAAAGATAGTCCATCGAATTTTCCGGCAAAGCAAAACGACTATATCAGGAATCAAATCTGATCTGATGGACTATAATTTTTAATATATTTAAATAGGAGAGATGCTGATGAAGAAGAGGGAGAAGGTAGATGGTGAAAAAATAAAAGAGGGATTCTGAAGAAGAAAAAAAGGAGACAAGCGGCTGAAGAAAAGAAAGAAGAATATAAGAAGGGTCTAATAAAAAAAAAAGACAAACAAAATTTGAACCCCAAACTTTACATTCATGTTTACTTTTGAATTTTAAATTGAAAAAAATATGTAAGTACACTCTAAACTTCAATTATACGTAACAAAAAACACACTTTCTTTGCTTAACTGGTCAAAAATGACCGACTAAAACACACGTGTGAATTTGAAGGGTGTTTAAGTCTTTTCCTTCTTATCTTTTATAACATTTTGCCAATCTTATTTATACTCATCATTCAAGCTGAGACACAGTAAAAATGGAGAAACCTCGCAATTTCCAGCCCTCGCAATTTCTCTCTCCACTTTACTCCTTAGCTTTCTCAATTTCACCGGCCTGACAATCGTCTGATACGTCGTCGTTTTCCTTGGTATAATCTCTCTCCTCCCCTTTATCGTCATGTCCCTCGTAGCAATCCCCAATATTCATCCCAAAAAATGGCGGATTTTGAGATTTTTGCCTAAATTTTCGCCAAAAAATTTGGGTACGGCAGATTTGGGATTCTTTTGGAAGGATTCTTAGAGAAAAAGATGTCATCTATTACTTTGATTAATCATTTCAATAAGAGAAATAGTGTCAACCCAGTTCTGATTCCTCTCGAAAAAAGGAGAATTCAAGTAAGGAAGGTCGTGAGAACAATTCCAGTAGCAACTATTAGCGATAATTTTTTTAGATTCGTCCCCGAAGAGGCTGTCGAAATCAAGGTAAGAGCTGTGGTGACTGTTAGGAACAAGAATAAGGAGGATTTCAAGGAGACGATTGTGAAGCAATTAGATGCTTTTACCGACAAAATTGGAAGGAGTGTTGTTAACTTATTAGCACCGAAATTGATCAAGTATGCCATTCTCTCTCTCTGGGTTGGGTTGGGTTTTTACTAATTGTTGCTGATCTTGCTTTTAAGCATTTGTTTTAGGCAATTATTTGGGTTTTCTTATATGGGTGATGGGTCTCTTGTTAGTTTTGATAAATGCTACTTTTACTATGTTATGATCAATTTTATATATATATATATATATATATATATATATATATAAAGTTGAAATTGTGATTGATTTTGCATTATATTTGATTGTTGAAGAAACTAAAACTCCAAAGAAAAACAAGGAGGCTGTGTTAAAGGATTGGTCACAGAAATCGAATGTGAAAGCATAGATGGTGAATTTCACCACGGATTTCATGGTGGACTCAAATTTTGGGGTGCCAGAAGCGATCACTGTGAGCAACAAGCACCAGAAAGAGTTTTTCCTGGAGAATATCACGCTCGAAGGATTTGCATGTGGTCCAGTTCATTCCCCCTGTAATTCATGGGTTCAATCTAATAAGAAAGATCATCCTTCCAAAAGAATCTTTTTCTTTAATACTCCATGGGTAGGGATATTATTAGCTACTGTGATCACATTGGGGGTTTCCTATATGGAATTTACTGATATCATTGGTGCAACTAATTTTTTGTATAGTTTGGGTATGTTGTTGGAATTTGCATTTTTGTTTGGTTGAAGAGGAAGTTTACAGCTTCCCATATCGAGTTCCGATGAGGGCTGGTGATTATGTGCTTGATAGAGAGGGAGAAAGGGATTTAACAGAGAGAGAGAAAAGGGTGATTGTGTGAAATAAATGTAAAGTACCAAGTTTACCCCTCTGTAATAAATATTACAACCTTAGCTGGTCACTTTTGACCGGTTAAGTGAAGAAAGTATGCTTTTTGTTACGTATAATTGAAGTTTGGGGTGTACTTAGACACCTTTTTCGATTTGGGATGCAAAAGTCAACATTGGTGTAAAGTTTGGGATGCAAATTGTCTTTTAGTCAATAAAAAAAAGTAACGGATATAAATTGAAAAATCTAAAAATATGCACAATAATTCAATATATTTTATCATCTCTCAATCAACTACTTTAACCATTAACAATTGTAAGTATGTTGTTAATAATAATTTGTATTTTTATTATATTTGATTTTTATTTTTTTATTGGTAATATCTTTAATTTATTTTTTAGATGGAAAATCATGGTCCTCCGATGTATTATATTATTTTTTATTATATTTGAATCTTTTGAATTCATTGATTATTTTAATCTTTTTATATTATAGTCCACATGATAGTTCATCTGCTAGAAGGATTGAAGACTAAAGGACATCTGCTGATGTCATATAGACTAAATATAGTCTAGCAGATAAACCATCTGCTGGAGATGTTCTAAGAGTAATTGACTGGTGGCAAAGAGAAGGTGAAAAAATAAGAGAGAGGACTTAGCTGATGAAGAAGATATAGAAAAGACTTAAACACCCTTCCAGATTCACACGTGTGCCTTAGCTGGTCACTTTTGACCGGTTAAGTGAAGAAAGTGTGCCTTTTGTTAAGTATAATTGAAGTTTGGGATGTACTTAGACACTTTTTTCAGTTTAGAGTGCAAAAATCAACATTGATATAAAATTTGGGGTGCAATTTGTCTTTTAGTCTATAAGTTATAATAGGATACATTTTAATAATATATGTTTAATGTGGTTAATGTAGTCCACTGCTGCGTTTTGAGAAGTGAATAATATGGCATACAAATAATATATATTTAATGTGATGAATGCATTTATTTTTTTCATTTTGGGAATGTTGTACGGATTGATTAGCTTTTATTTTGAGGAGTGCAGTTATATAAGAGACTCTTTATTTTATTAACAACAAAAAGGAAAAATACAAAGTTTTTTTCCCTCTCTTTTTCTGGGTATGTGTATAATTGAAATTACAACACTGAACTTTGGAAAACGTGCTCAAATTTGTTTTTCCTTTGTGAAATGAATATGAGAGTTTAAAAAAGAAGAAGAAGAAACGCACTAATTAAATTTTGATGCTTTAAACTGTTCTTTCCTAATAAAATTGACTTGCTAACTGTATTACTTGAAAAAAATAAGTCAAGCTAATTTTTGTCTTAGTTGGGAGCTACTAATAATAAATTATGTCAACTTGTGCTACCTACCGAATTGTGAAAAAAAGATATCAAAATTAAACATTTTATGTTGATTCCACGAATTAATGTAAATGTCTTTTATTAATTAATATTTAATTTTACGAATACCACCTAATTATTCTCATTCAAACAAAAACACTATCTATTTAATTTTTTTAGGTTAAATTATTTTTAGTTTTTTTTTACTAATTTATATACAGCAGGTCACTCGCAAAATTTAAAGTCACAATTCTAAGAGAAGTTCAATGGCAAAGAATTGATGTACAGTGTCCCATTTTAAATGTCTCCTACGTAAAGTCATGTCATTTACACTTGATAAAAACATATTTCTAGATTTTTTTTTCCAAATTTTTTACACCATTCAAAAGTACTCGTTGAGATCTTCTGATTGGTACAAAAAATATTACAAATAGTTCCAAAATATTTTATTTTTAAGGTCAAATTTGCACTCCCTGTAAGTGACATTAAAATTGGGAGGGAGGGTTAATATTCATCTTCCAAATAAAAAATCAACTAATTAAAAGTTATCATTTTCATTTGTCTACTTTCAATCGCCCTATCTTTGGAATTTCTAATTTATGGTAAAAGTAAAACTCCAAAACAATTTGGTGAATTAACTTAATTTTCCGTCGATGCAATAAAATTTCCACAAAATGCCCAGACTATTTTGTGAATTCACGCAAGTCTAAAACATACAATTATGGAAAGTGTCATTGGTAAAAAGGGAGTTTGAAAATAATTTTTCAAAAAATGAACTAGAAAAAGTAAATTGCTCCCTGATTAATTATAGTGAACTAACTTTAGGGAATGAAAATTAACTAATTCCACTATTAATTTCTCATCTTATGAATTAATAATATTATATATCATACTATGAATAAACTAACTAATAAGCATTACATGGAATCTGATTCTATATATCATACTATGAATAAACTAACTAACGATATTTTTGGACTTCGGGCTTTAATTTAGTCCATATAGCCCGATATATTTATTTATTCAACAATTTATTAAATTTTAGAGTTATCAGTTTTGAGAGAAAAAACATCGATAACTAGAAAATTGAAAAAAAATTATATAAATTTAAATGCTCTATAATTGAATTACATTAATATCTATCTAATTGGATAAAAAAGAAGAAGCTCATAATCCCACCCATCCCTACTTTACGTATACATTCTAGTATTCTACTTCATTAACTTATTTTAACCACAAAATATCCCACCCACCCCTTCAATGTGTTAAAAAATCCCCAATTTCCAAAAAGGAGAAGGCCAGAGAGAACCCAATCGGTAAGAATGACGTCCTTTAAATTAATAATTAATCCTAGTGATAAAGCATCCAAATCCCTTCCTCAAATGTTCGTCTTTCCTAATCTCTCCAAAAATATCATCGTCTAAATCTCTTCACCCATCAGCTGTTGTAGGTGTGAGACCCCAGATTTTATGAATAAAGATTTAAATTCTCAAAATATTTTTTTTATTATGGTGTGGATTTGATATAATGTTATAGTTGTGGGTAGTATTTAGAAATTTTGCAAAGTATGCAAGTTGTTGTATTATATTCGATTGGTCGGAGAATATTCGTTTTAGCAGGAAATATTCGTACAACGGCGCAATCATTGGTGGACCCCACAACGGAATGATTGTCGGATTGAGAAAACGACAAAAATATTTTTATTTAAAATAACGGCGGAAGTTTTACCGTTAATACTGTTGAACTACTCGGTAGTAAAAGTACAGTAATACGCGTGGTTGTATAGTAGCACACGGTATTGATTATTGATGATTACGTCAGAAGTCACTCAGTTTTACTTATTTTATAGACCCCCATTTACCTATTTTTCAAAATAATCGATAAAAATTATTTAAAGGTGGGGTCCACATGTGGGGCCCATATGTGTTGAAAAACTGGTTTTGGAAATGGAGGTGGGAGAGAGTTACTTATGGGGAAGGAGTTTATATATATAAGATTGTGATGTGTGTGTATATATATAATATTATATTTGTGAGTGGAGAGTGGTGGGGAGAAAAGAAAGAGTGAAAGTGATGTGTGTGAGTGGAAAATGGTGGAAAAGTGGTAGTGTGATAGTGATGTGTAAGAGTGTAGTGAATTTGATTATTGGGTGGGTGGGGGATTGATGTTGGTTATGGGGAGAAAAATTAAGTGGTGTGTATATTATATTGATATATATAAGTTGAAAACATGTGTTTATATATATGTATTATATTTTAATTTTTTGTTGTAATCTTATTGGTTAGTTGATTGAATTTTTGCATTGGTGATATCAAAACCTTGATACGTATATTTGCAAAATTATTTCATCCATGAACAGTGCTCTTCCATTCTCCTATAAATAGAAGCTCATTCTTTCATTATTTCTTACAAAATCACTGAAACTCTAGAGAGAGAAAAATTATAGAGAGAAAGAAGAAAAGTATTCTACTACTTCCCTACTCTTATATTCAGTTTCTTTTACGATAAGGGATATTATTCGTTTGTATTCACGAAGAGAACTTCTGTTATTTCATTTCTTTATTATTCTGTTGGAATAACCTGTATACGCGGAATACCCTATACTTGGTGACATTCTTCTATTATTCTGTCTTTATTATTCTGTCGGAATATCCTGTCTGTGCTATACGCTGGACCTGGTTCCATTTTTATTATTCCGTCTTTATTATTCTGTAGGAATATCATGTCTGTGCTATATTCCAGACCTGGTTCCATCATTTATTATTCCGTATTTATTATTCTGTTGGAACATCCTGTCGGTGTGAATTTCACCTGACCTGGTTCCGTTATTATTATTCTGTTGGAATAACCGTCTATGCGAAGTACCGCATGCATGGTGATATGTTTTGTTATTCCTTTCGGTATTATACTCAGTTGATTAAAATTTTGACTTCTATACTTCATGAAATTAGTGGAATATCCTTAATATTTGCGCTTCATCCAGTATTTTTCATGGAAATATTCTTCCGAGAAATCTTGAATTTTACTCTACAAAGCAGTATTATGTTGACAATGAGGACGTTATTAGTTCCTGGATAAATTAATTCTTGAACTTGTTTTATTGAATTCTTATATCATTGTCATCATCCTCATGTTTATATTATGTTGAAATTCATCTGTGGCCTGTAGTGCATAGATGGACTTGGTATGATTATGACCAGGGTTTTTCCGGTGTAATCATGACCGCAATATTACAAATGATGTGGAAAAAGTCCTTATTGGCCCGTAGTGCATTAATGGATAGTTTTTGGTATGATTATGGCTATGGATTCTCTTTGGCCGTAGTACAAGGATGAATTGTTTTATGGCATGATCAGGACCGTTGATGAAAACATGATTATCTTTAGCCGTAGTGCATGGATAATTCGTGGTCATGATACTAAAGAATATCCTTGGCCTGTAGTACAGGGATGATTTAATGATGTGAATTATTTATTAAGCTGAGTCCCAGCGATAACAGTGATGAAAAACCTTTTAAATCATAAAAGATAGTAGATTTTATTTTCTACTTGACTCTTTTAATGGATTGCTTGTTCCGATGCAGTTAAACTTGATGTCTATTTTATTTTATCAGTTTAACATTGTTGGAGGCTAATGATAATTTATTCTGCTTTATCTTAGTCATAATATTTCTTACTGGGCTAGTTGAGCTCACCCTTTCTTTCACTGTTCTCTTTAGGAAATGAGAATATAGCTGGGACGAGTCGGGAAATGGAGTGATGGTCCAGAGGATAGCATTAGTAGTCCTCACTATTTTGTGAAATAGTGTGATAATAATTGTAATGAGGACTCCTTTTGAGTTTGTATAATCTTTAGTAGATAATATTTGTATTCAAACTCACAGTTTATATTTTGTCGTATTATACACGACAATTGTATTAGTAAGTTGTATTTGAATTCTGTACCATGTATCTGGCGACCCAAGATGGGTGATGTATACCTAATTTTGGGGGCGTCACAGTAGGAGCCAAATTCGATGATAAGCCGTTGTGAAATCATGTTCAGGTTGTCGCCACAGCTGATAGTGGAGGGGGAAATCGAACCTGGATTTAAAACTACTGCAACAAAAAAGTTATTGGATTATATACAAAAGTCAAGGGCCACCTGCTGAGGCTTGTTTACCACAACGTTGAAGGTTGCATGGCAATAAGTGATGATGTACTCGAAGCAATAAAGAAGGAACGTGAAACAGCTGAAGCAAAAAAGGCCCAACAAGTTCTAAATGCAAGGAAGAAGGAAGATTACGTCTCCATACCGGAAGGTTCTAACTGTCTCCAACAGAAAAAATGCAAGGGAATGGCCTCGGGTCAAGGTGCTTTAGTTTCAGCCTTCAATGTTACAGAAAGAGATGTTGCTGACAAAGAGGCTGTTAGGATGTTCTACGTCAATGTTTTACCTTTTAATTTTGTAAGGTTTCCTTATTTTTGGAAGTACTCACTCACCCTTGCAAATAGCAAGGCTGGTAGTGTTTTTTCATTAAACACTAGCAAAGTCTCCTTATTTTTTACTATAATCAGTTACTCACTCACTAATCCTGCTAATGCTTGAAAATTTCAGGTTGGCTGGTTATGTTCCTCCATCTTTTAATAGGTTGCTTACTACTTTGTTGGCTTAGGAAAAAGAACACATAAACATGTTACTGCAACCAATCAAAGATATATAGAAGAGGAAATGTGTTTTTGTGGTCTCTGATGGGTGGTCTGACAGGCAGCAAAGGTCTCTAATTAACGTAATGGCAGCCTCATCCGGAGGAGCCATGTTTCTAAAAACCATCGATGCTAGTGGAAATATCAAAGATGCCGAGTATGTTGCAAATTTGTTCATCCAAGTGATCAGGATTTGGGAGAAGCCAATGTCGTCCAGATTGTAACGGACAATGCATCAAACTACAAGGCTGCTAGACTAAGTATAGAAGGCACATATCCCCACATATTTTGGACCCCATGTGTTGTCCATAGTCTCAACTTGGCCTTGAAGAGTATTTGTGAACCCGGAGAAAAATCACTTAAGTATGCTCATTGTAAGTGGGTTTCTGATTTGGTTAAGCAAGTAATTGACATTCGTAATTTTATTCTGAATCATGGCATGGCAAATCACATCTTCAATCAGTTCTCTAGTCTAAACTTGTTAAGTGTGGCAGAGACGAGATTTGCATCTAGCTTTATTATGGCTAAACGTTTAAGGGAAGTCAAGCCATATCTTGAAAAAATGGTTATGGATTAGAACTGGAAAACATATCGGGAAGATGGAAAAACAGTAGCTGAAACTAAAGCTCGTGAGGTTAAAAAATGCATTGTTGATGATACTTTTTGGGATCAATTAGATTACCTACTTAGCTTTACTGAACCATTCATTGACATGTTGAGGGTAGCTGACACCGATGCCTCGATTTTGTATCTAGTTTATGATATGTGGGATAATATGATTGAGAATGTGAAAAAAAGAATTTTTGAACATAAAGGAGAAGACATGGCTATTGGTCGTTCTAGCTTTTTTGATGCTATTCACCAAATTTTGGAGGGGAGAAGGTTCAAAAATGTCTCTGACATTTTCCCCAATGTCTACCGAGCACTCCATACTTTTTTTTTCCAAAATTACCTCTAACGTTACGTTTTTTGGGTCGGCTGTGCCCTTGGACCGAACGGAGTTGCCACATCGACTAACGTTGCTCATACGTGGCCTTATTTTGCTGACGAGGCTTCCATCAAAGTCAAAAAAAGCCTTTCTCATACGCAGTGACACATCTGTTCATTTTTCAAAAGGGGCAAAGATCCCTAATCAACATCTCTTGTCGTAGAGAAGAAGGAGAAATAAGAGAGAAGGAGAGGAAAAACCTTAATCCTGCCAATTTGTTCTTTAGTCGTAGAGAGGAGAAGAAATCACAGTCCTAATCGTCATTTCCATGGCTCACTATTCGTCGTCATCTTCATCCTCTGCTCGAAGACGCACCATTGATTTGAACTTAGGGAATGAAATCAACATCACAACTTGAAGAGGTAGCATTAATATTGTCAACGTCGGGATTTTTAGTTGTCCCTTTTCGTTACTTGTTCTTTGGTGTTCTCATGTTAGATGAGATTTGTTTGAAAAAATAAGTGAAAAAGGTTCGACATGTATAATGTCGATGATTGGACTGTAAGAGTCTCCAGTTGGTTTTTTAAATGGTTATACCAACACAACTGAGAAAAGGTTTGCACATTGACCCAGTGATGCGACATTGCTTAACTGGTCTGTGAAACCGAGATTCGTTAGGGTCCGGGGACTTGGTTATGCGGAGGGAAGGTGTTACGCACCCCCCGACATCCGTGTTGCCACGGTGACCGTCACTTTTCAAGAAACTATTATACGAATGTGTGTGTGTGTGGGTTAATGTGTTATTATTTGGAAGTATTGTGAGGCCTCGTTTGCACCTATATACACAGGGTTTGAATTTGTATAAAAATTCAGTTTTAAACAAGATATGGCAGTGATGTTTTAGGAAAGAGGTTTTTTCAAACCCGTGTGCTCAATAGTAATTGAGACCTTTTATACTTCTATTTTTATGAAGTGTTCGGCTTGATTGCTTTTATTTTTCGAGATGCGAAGCATCTTCGATAAAATAATATACAAAATGGTGCCGAACTCCTCGTGTGGGTATAAAAACCATCTGCGGAAATCCAGACACCTTGAATAAATTTAAAAGCTACTTACAGCTGAAAAATGTCCATCACGGGAACCGAATCTAGATCCAGTAGACTGAATTTGTGATCACATAATTCCTAGGCTCACATGATGCCACAATTGATAATAAAGCAGTAAGCAGGTATATATATAAAAACTGTAAATATATATATACAGACATGATCAGCCACCACGAAGCACCTCCATGGAGGATCAGAAATATAAATAAAGCTGTAAAAGCCATCAACCGCCACGAAATACACTCCAGGTGAGACGAAATGTAAAGAAAGCTGTAAAAATGGCCAAGCGCCACGAAGTACACTCCAGGCGGGACTAAACGTAAATATATATATATATATAAACGGTAAACGCACCGGATGTAAAATCCAGGCTCATTGAACAAAGTTCGACCACAGTTGATATATATAAGTATATATATGTGGGCCAAAGGGCAAATTAGGGTTCACTTGACCTAATTGAATTAAATGTACAAATTAAGGTTCGTATTATGATTAAATGAAAAGACGGAAGAGCCGGAAATAAAGAGGCAAGATCTGAGAGAATCTTTCACGTGTCCCGAGGCAGAAGACACGTGGAGGAGACTCATTTTGAGAATTGATTGAGGGATTGGATTGGTGGTTAGAAGGGCAGGAAGATTTGAGCATTATTCTGATGACCAAGGGTAAATTTGGAATTTCCCTGAGGTCATGTGCCTAGCACATGACCACTCTCTAAAAAACTCTATAAATACCCCTTCCACTCCATTTGGAAGGGGACTGGGACCTTTTGAAAGACTAGGAGACTTGGAGATTCTCTCTCAACCTGAAGACTCAAGAAGGCTCTCTGAATCCTTGCATACCCTAACAAGGTTCTCGGATTCTAAGAGTTCTGCCACGTGTCGTTGGAGTAATCGCTCACCTGTTCTTCTCCCTTATTCAATCAATCAATCAATTCCGTACTTTTCGTGGATTTCTCTCCTCCTCAGTCAACACAAAACCCTAACCCTAGCAAGGTACAATTTTCTTGCCCACAATATATTAAAGCAATGAACGCACTAGATATAAAATCTAGGCTCATCGAACAGAGTTCGATACACAGTTCATATATATATATATATAAACAAATAAACGCTCCAGACATAAGTGTAGGTTCATCGAACAGAGTTCGACACACAGTTCATATATATAAGTATATATATACAAAAGCAAATAAACGCTCCAGACATAAGTCTAGGCTCAATCGAGGCATCACTCGATAATGTTAGTCCATATATATATACAAAAAGAAATAAAAGTCACGGACCAAAGTCCGGGCAAACATACACAACGCAAAGAAAGGTGTGTGTAAAGATGAAGAGAAAGACTTTAAAGTGTGTAAGAAGGATTATAGTGGACTACCAAAGAATACTTCTATAACTTTAAGTGGATGAACACTCGGCTCCCGCCGGTAGAAAAGTAGTTATATATGAGCTTACAAGTGTTTAAAATGAGAAAGCACTCAATTTATGATGTGTACAGAGCAAATTGGACAGGGGGGACCGCAAGTCTACCTATGGCTGCCCAGGATGCCCAAGATGTGGGTCCCGCCGTGTCGAAGTACGTACACTCGGACAACGCGCTATTCGCTTGGTCGTTCATAACTTTCAATCCGGGAGTCCAATGGAAGCGTGTCATACCATTCCGCTAAGCTCTTTCCGAGAGCTACACAATGATATATTATTTTCCCTTTTTTGATTCCTGGAAGATGGGTCCATGACCGAAATGGCATTCCCGGGTTTCTGTCAGGTAGTCCGTTGAGCCGTTTTGCGTAGTTTGCGCTCAAAATTTAAGATATGGTTCTCGTGGGACTTCTATTGAAGTAATTTGAGTTGAAATGAGTTGATTTGATTTGAAGTGAATTTGAATTGGCAAAATGACCATTTTACCCCTCCCGGGGTTATCTCCGATTTTCACGCAGTTGTAGTAGTCTTTTCTCTGGGTTATCTCTGAGGTTGGACTACTGTTGACTCTGAATGTCCTTAGGGTTATCTCTAAGGTTGTCTTGACTTCTTGGGGTTATCTCCAGGCTTTGAACTTGATCCCTCGGGGCTATCTCCGGGGTTGAAACTGACTTTTCTGGGGTTAACTCCGGAGTTGGAAACTGTTTTCCCAGGGTTATCTCCGGGGTTAGAAACTAGATCTCTCATGGCTATCTTTGGGGTTAAAATTGATGTTTTGGTCCTCCAGGGTTATCTCTGGAGTGTGAAAAAGGCGTTTTTGCCCTCCTGCATGGTTAATAACAGGAAAAGAAAATTTCGAGTGTCTACAAATATTAAGTATGTTTTGAATTTCAAGTTTGATAAATTCTTAGAAATTCATGAAATTACTTGTTAATTGAATTGGAATCGGATGTCATTATCTTATCTAAGTTGGTATGTATGTTACGAACACAATATGGTTTGTTTGAGTTGCATTTAGAAAAGAAATCCGTGTTTTATTTATGGGTTCTGCCGAAGCAGAACCATTCTCTGTCCCAGAGTGGCGCAGCTCTGCCGGATATTAGTACTTGATAGTGATTTTTTTGCGGTAATATGGTATCCTAAGCATGTTAGTTTTACTTAGTTATGTATAAAAATGGGTATGACATGCGGTCTCAAGTTCCTTTGCATATCATGAGTTGCTTTAGTTGCTTTAATGTAAACTTTCTAAAGAAAACTTGAAACTTTGAAAACGAACTTGATGAAACTTGTGTACTTTAAGTTCTTCGCTTGTGTATATGGCTTAGTTATGTATGAAATGGGATTCAAAGTTGCCTTGCAAGTACTAAGTTGCTTTAGCTTTACTTAGAATGACTTCTAAAGGCGAACTTGGACGTTTTGCAAACTAATATCCATGAGCATTGTGTTACTTAAATTCTGAACTTATAAGATTGCATGATAGTACTTTTCATGCCTCTAAACATGGTCAATATGTGCACTCATCTAGTTAGACACAATATAAGTTATTCAAACATGATTTTAAATGAGCTTCAAGTAAAGAACTATACTAGCTATATGTAAATGAGTTAAATACACATGGGCATGCGTATTGAAGGTGGTTTAACATCGTTATGTGGTTTAATAATTACATAATTAGTTTCTTGTTGCATGGACTCACTTAGCCTTGATTGACTAGAAATTTCAAATCCATTTTCTTGATTTTAAAAAATACCATCAAATCCACCAGTAGTATTCATAAGATCAAACTCTGATGATGATGAGTGATCAAACTGCAAATTACCCATTATTGTTTTGTTGATAATTGTACTTTTTCCTTCTCTGCATACATGTAAAAAAATAGGAATTTGCAGTTTAATTGTAAGACCCCAACTTTTTAATGAATAAAATCAAATTTTATTTATTTATTATTGTGAATATTAAGGTATTAATTTGATATAATAACTTTGGTTATGGGTGAAATGTGAAAATTTTGCAAAATAAGCAAGTGGTTATAAAATATTCATTTTATCGGTGGAATATTCTTTCTGTCAGGGAATATTCGTACGACGGCGCAACAAATTGTGGGCCCTATAACGGATAACGGTCGAATGAAGAAAATGACAAAATTGAATAACGGCGTAGTTGTTACAGTTAACACTGTTGGAATACCCGGTGGTTAAAGTAAAGTAATACGCGTTGTTGCACAGTAGCATACGGTATTGCACAGTATTGTTGAATTATTGATCCTTACATAAGAAGGCACTACTCAATAATTATCACAGTAGTTACTGTTCAATATTTTATTTTATTGATTCAATAATTGCCGCATTGATATTTTATATTATTGTTGTTTCAATTATCGTCATTGCACAGTATCTCCTTTATCAGATCAGTAATTCAGTTTTTTGGAATAATATTATTAGATAACATTATTGGAATGTCTAGAAAGTTCTGTCAAGAAGAGGTTTGGTCACCTAATTGTGCGCCAGTAAGGAGAAATCCTTATTGGAAAGCCCCCTCTTTCCTGGGAACAGTCTGGTTGTCATAAATGTGATTCTGTAATATTATTTATGAATAATTAATCGTTGATTCATATGATAAGAAAATATTTATTTTATGTGGATATAAATGATGGATTTATTTATGTGGTTATAAATGAAGGAATTAATGTTGAGGTGTTTTATTAGTATTTTGTCGGATTGGAGGTATTAAAAATCAAACTAGTGTTTTTTGAGATATATTGCGGGAGTTATAATTTTTAATCCGACCGTTAGATCATTGTAATTTTTGGATATGTTATACATATATAAGTTGAGTATATGTCCACTAATTTTGAACCGTTAAAATGAGCGTATGATTTGTTATGAATTTTAAGAGGTGGCTGATTCGGAAATCAGGTTATAAATCATTTTGGTGGAAAATTCTAGAATTGGTGGGGCCCACTCTTGATTGGTGAAGAAATGTGCTGAGATTTTTATTCAAATGTGGTGGGTGAGAATAGTAGTAGGTAAAGCCATCATATTGCAGGTTAAGTCTGATTCGGCGTGCTAACATTTTCCTATAAATAGAGGGCTAAGTTAGAATTAAAACATCACAGCAGAAACAAGTTTTCTCTCTTTCTCTCTCTAGATTATTGAGTGTATTTTGTGAGTATTTGGATACTTTGTGAGTTTCTGTTAATCAGTGCAAGTTTCCTTCAGACTTATACCGATATTTCGATCAGAAGTACTGATATTTTGAGGTAAGTGATATTATCTTCTTCTTAATTGATATTTTTCTTCAATATCATTATGCCGAAATATTGGTATGAACTTTTTATCAAATTTGGAACTTTTTGTGTTGGGGTTACTATTCACGTATACGACACTATTCATGTATACGGTACTATTCACGAATACGACACTATTCACCGAAAAATGAAATTTTCTTCTTTTTGTCCAAGTTGTATATTATGGTTACTATCTTTGATTGTATCCATGTTTAGATCATTATTTTTGAATTCTGCTTCAAAATTGGTTATTTCAGAATATTATTGAACTTTGATAAACTGTAATACAAATCCTTAATATTTGATCTGTTATCTCACTGGATTCTTTTTCTTTTAAAATATTTTCATCATCCTCAGTCCTAAATGATGATACAAATGAATATCTTTGGCCTGTAGTGCAAAGATGAATGATTACCTAATGAATATCTTTGGCCTGTAGTGCAAAGATGAACAGTTGTTGAGATGAACATGACCAACTGGTGATACAAATGAATATCTTTGGCCTGTAGTGCAAAGATGAATATTTGATTCAAGATGTATATTGATTGATGTTACAGGGATAAAATATTGATGATGGACTTTTAAATCTTAGAAGATAATAGAATTCTTTCTCTACTTAACCTCTTCTAATGGATTGTTGTTTTTCGCTGCAGTTGTTGATCTAAAACTTGTTGTCTATTATATTTTATTAGATTATTCCTTGTTGAAGACTAATGATAATTTGTTGTATATTATCTTAGTCATAATATTCTTTACTGAGCTAGTTAAGCTCACCATTTTGTTCCATTTTTCTTCTCAGAAGGTGAGAACATAGCAGGAACTAGTCGGGGTACGGAGTGATGGTTCTAGAAAGTTGTTTTAGCAGTCCTCACTATTTTTAAAATAGTGTATCAATAATTATAATGAGGACTTCCTTTTGAGTTTTTATACTCTCTATTTGTATTTAAACTCACAGTTTTAATGAAGTTGTATTTGTTTCTGTACCATGTATTTGGCGACTCAGAATGGGTGATGTATACCTATTTGGGGGCGTCACAGTTGGTATCAAATCTTAGGGATATGATCCCTGGCTGAGATGTGAGACAAGAACTAGGAGGGGAGAGACGGGGAATTCATTCGCTAGTATGACCTGACTAAGTTTATTTGGTCGGTTCAAAGTATAGGGATATATGTTGCATGACTATTAACCCTGTTTTATGGCAATATTTAAGAATGGTAGCTGAGAACGTTAATAATGGAGTGAATCAGACCGTGGAGACACCTTTGATCACTACCCAGGGGAACGTGCAACAGGAAGGCAATAATCTTCCTGTAAACAACGTTACCGAACAAATGATGAATGATGGGATGTTTAGAAGCTTTTTGCAGTTCATGCAAAACCAAACGAGGAAGACTCGTGCACAAAATACGAGTGGAAATGCTAGCAATGCGCGGCTTGTCACAGCAAGCAGTTCAAAGAGTTGGGACCACCAGAATTTAAGGGAAAGTCGGATCCGATCATGGCGGAAACGTGGGTCAAAAACAAATTACCAAGATATTTGATGTCTTGGGATGCACGGAGGAACAGAAGGTTTCATTCGCCACCTTTATATTCCGCTGTGAGGCAGACTACTGGTGTGAGTCTGTGAAGCGTACCCAGCAGCCGCACTCAGGATATCTTGGGAAACGTTTTAGAAACTATTTAATGACAAGTACTTTCCTGAAAGTATTCGTCATATGAAGGATGTGGAGTTTTTAGACTGGAACAAAATAACATGACGGTGTCCCAGTACGAGGCGAAGTTTGCAGAGTTATTCAGGTTTGCACCTCATTTGTCGAAAATGAGGAACGAATGACGAGGATGTTTCTGAGAGGTCTAAAGCACGAGATTCAACAATATATTATCTCTCATAATTTTTTTAATATTCAGATGTTGTAAACAGGGCTCAATTATTAGAGCGAGATAATGAGTGTGTTCAACCGAGGGAACACAACAAGGGTCATACCGGTGGCAGCGGTCATCGGGAGCATGACAACCAGAGGGAAGGAAAGCATTCAGACAAAAGCGGTAACCCACTTTGGTGGTATAATCGTGGCCGTGATAACTAGAAGGAGCGAGTTGGGAGGAGATTTCAAAAGGAGAAGGTAAAACAATGATAGCGTAAAGACGTCATCAGCCCAACATCAACTGTTTCTAGGGGAGGAGAACGACCACCGGTCGTATGTTACAAATTGCGGGAAAGAGTGACACATCAGCCCAAATGGCCCACAACAATCCAAGGTGTGTTATAACTGTGGAAGGGAAGGTCATATAGCTAGAGATTGTCTAGTTGCGAAACCAAGTTCAACAGGGATGGTGACTCCAAAGGCTGTCCCGGACAAGTTAAAGTCGGTGGTTCCTAGAAGGGCGTTTGTCGTGACTGCCTAAAATGCGAGGAACCCAAATGAGGTGATCATGGGTAAGCTAATCATAAATTCTTGCGAAGTTTATACCTTATTAGATACCGGTTCTACCCATTCTTTTATCTCTCCTGTTTGTGCTCAACGTTTAAACTTGACTCCGGAGAAATTAGACTTTGACTTATCTGTTGAGACTCCGTTAGGAGAAACTTTCGTTACATCTACTGTTTTTAAATCATGCATGATTCAAGTCGGTACCATCACATTACCTGCCGACCTTATTTCGTTGAAAATTCTTGCATTTGATGTGATTTTGGGGATTGATTGGTTAACCACGCATCATGCTAAAATTGATTATTTTCGTAAGGTTGTTACTTTTCATATTCCTAACCAACCTATTATGCGAATTCAAACAACCAAACCACTAAAATCAGTCACTGTCATATTAAGCCATAAAGTTATTCGTTTATTGAAAAACGGATATCAAGCTTTCTTAGCCCATGTCACGGACTTGAACAAAAACACGTCAGATT
>JAINUV010000699.1:0-30863 GCA_020205505.1 Panax japonicus
AATATAATAGATAATATAATATATATATATATATATATATATATATAATATGATATGATATGTTATGTTATGTTATGATGTGAATGATATGATATGTTATGATATGATTGTATGAAATGATACCACCTACTTAATATAATATATAATATAGTAATATATTATACCACCTCCTAAATATTTGGAACCTAAAAATTAGCTCTCCTACTCCTATACCTAGTACACCATCTATTTCCTTCCTAAATTTATCATAAAATCAAACCTCACTACATTCTTACGTCCCTCCTCTGTCCAAAAGAGTTGCAACTCTTGTTAAACCTGTGTTCTCAAACAGAAAATTAAGTTAAAAAAATAAGAATAAAAAATAAAATATACGATAAATAGTACCTCATGTTCGTAAAAACTTCTAAATTGAGCGAGCTTGCTCAGAATCAATATAACCTGCAAAATATTTTTAAAATCTCGTTCAAACTTAAATCGTATTAGTACAATATCATTCAAACATATGCTAACAACAATTTTGATTTAATAATACCTTTGTTACTGAAATTTCTTCAAGCTTGAAAATACCAAAATTGATCCAATTTCGAGAAGCTGAATCTTCTATATTTTATCCCCATCCTCATTACATGGTTGCAAGCTGTACGTTACAAAAATTCACTCAACCTTTCTAAGCCACTCTATGCACTCAACATTTCCAAAATATTAACAAAATTTTCACTTGGCACAACATATACAAACAGATTTCAATACATTCAAATGGGTGCCCAATGAAAAATTGTATCCAACCATAAGTATAAAATAAAGTAGAATAATTAAGAATTAAGTATTGTAAAACAAAAAACACTAAATAGATTTACATAAAAGAAATCACTCAACATCCATATCACAATAAGTTTAAGACATAATTCTTGGTAGTTTAAATGACCACCAACGAACCATCACATTCAAGCAAGACCAATCAAAAAAATTTCTATATTCCAACAATGTTTAGAATTACACGTGACTCATAAACCAATCTGTAAACCATAATGTAACATATATTTATATTTATGTATTACATATTTATAATAAATAATATGTACATGTTTAAAAAACATATTATATATTTATATATTTACATACATACGTATGTATATTATGTATAATATATAATAGATAATATATATATAATATGATATGTTATGATATGATATGAAATGATATACCACCTCCTTAATATAATATAATATAATAATATAATTCTACTACCTCTTTAAATTTTTGGAACCTAAAAATTAGCTCTCCTACTCCTATACTTAAGTACACCATCTATTTCCCTTCCTAAATTTATCATAAAATCTAAACCTCACTACATTCTTACGTCCCTCCTCTGTCCAAAAAGGTTGCAACTCTTGTTAAACCTGTGGTCTCAAACAGAAAATTAAGTTAAAAAAATAAGAATAAAAAATAAAATATACCGATAAATAGTACCTCACGTTCGTAAAAACTTCTAAATTGAGCGAACTTGCTAAGAATCAATATATACACCTGCAAAATATTTAAAATCTCGTTCAAACACTAAATCACGTTAGTACAATATCATTCAACAACAATTTCTTGATTTTAATAATACCCTTTGTTTACTGAAATTTCTTCTAGCTTGAAATACAAAAATTGACCAATTTCTAGAAGCTGAATTTCTATATTACATGGTGCAAGCTGTACGTTACAAAAATCCACTCAACATTTCCAAGCCACACTCTATGTACTCAACCTTTCCAAGATATTAACAAAATTTTCACTGGCACAAGATATACAAACAGATTTAAGTACATTCAAATGGGTGCCCAAGTGAAAAATTGTATCCAACCAAAAGTATAAAATAAAGTATAATAGTTAAGAATTAAGTACTGTAAAACAAATACACTAAATAGATATACATAAAGAAATAATTCAAAATCCATATCACAATAAATATTAAGACATTATTCTTGGTAGTTTATTTAATGACCACCAACGAACCATCACATTCAAGCAAGACCAATCAAAAAAAATACTATATTCCAAACAAAATTTAGAATTATACGTGACTCATATACTGGTCGACCAATCTATAAACCATAATGTAACATTTATATTATATATTATATATTTATATAATAAATAATACATATATATATATATTTTAAATAAAATATCATAATTTATATATTTACATACATATATGTATATTATGTATAATATATAATAGATAATAATATAACAATATATAATAATATGATATGATATGATATGTTAGGATATGATGTGATGTATGTGATGTGATATGATATGATATGAAATGATATACGGACCTCCTTAATATAATAATATAATTATACCACCTCTTTTAAATATTTGGAACCTAAAAATTAGCTCTCCTACTCCTATACCTAAGTATTCCTTTCTATTCCCTTCCTAAATTATTACAAAATCTAAACCTCATTACATTTCTTACGTTCCTCTTCAGTCCAAGAAGTTTGCAACTCTTGTTAAACAGTGTTTTCAAACAAAAAATTAAATTAAAACAATAAGAATAAAAAACAAAATATACCGATAAATAGTTCCTCATATTCGTAAAAACTTCTAAATTGAGCGAGCTTGCGAAAGAATAAATACAACCTGCAAAATATTTTTAAAATCATGTTCAAACTTAAATCGCATTAGTACAATATCATTCAAACATAGCAAACAATAATTTCTAATTTTAGTAATACATTTGCTACTGAATTTCTTCAATCTTGAAATTACCAGGATTGATCCAATTTCGAGAAGCTGAATCTTCTATATTTTATCCCCATTTTCAGATTACACGATTGCAAATTGTACGTTACAAAAATTCACTCAACATTTTCAAGCTACACTTTATGCACTCAACCTTTCCAAGACATTAATAAAATTTTAACTTGGCACAACATATATAGACATACAAATAGAATTCAATACATTCAAATGGGTGCCCAAAGTGAAAAATTATATCCAACCAAAAGTTTAAAATAAAGTAGAATAATTAAGAATTAAGTACTGTAAAACAAATACACGAAATAGATATATATAAAAGAAATCATTCAAAATCCATGTCACAATAAGTTTAAGACATAATTCTTGATAGTTTATTTAATGACCACCAACGAACCATCACATTCAGCAAGACCAATCAAAAAAATTACTATATTTCAAACAATGTTTAGAATTATACGTGACTCATATATTGGTCGACCCATAAACCAATCTGTAAACCATAATATAACATATATTTGTATTTATGTATTACATATTTATATAATAAATAATATGTATATGTTAAATAACGTATTATATATGTATATATTTACATACATAAGTATGTATATTATGTATAATATATAATAGATAATATAATATATATATATATATATAATATGATATTATATGTTATGTTATGTTATGATGTGATATGATATGATATGTTATGATATGATATGGTATGAAATGATATACCACCTACTTAATATAATATATAATATAGTAATATAATTATACCACTTCCTTAAATATTGGAACCTAAAAATTAGCTCTCCTACTCCTATACCTATGTATACCATCTATTTCCCTTCCTAAATTTATCATAAAATCTAAACCTCACTACATTCTTACGTCCCTCCTCTGTCCAAAAGAGTTGCAATTCTTGTTAAACCTGCGTTCTCAAATAGAAAATTAAGTTAAAAAAATAAGAATAAAAAATAAAATATACCGATAAATAGTATCTCACGTTCGTAAAAACTTCTAAATTGAGCGAGCTTGCTCAAAATCAATATAACCTGCAAAATATTTTTAAAATCTCGTTCAAACTTAAATCGTATTAGTATAATATCATTCAAACATATGCTAACAACAATTTCTGATTTTAATAATACCTTTGTTACTGAAATTTCTTCAAGCTTGAAAATACCAAAATTGATCCAATTTCGAGAAGATGAATCTTCTATATTTTATCCCCATCCTCATTACATGGTTGCAAGTTGTACGTTACAAAAATTCACTCAACCTTTCTAAGCCACTCTATGCACTCAACATTTCCAAAATATTAACAAAATTTTCACTTGGCACAACATATACAAACAGATTTCAATACATTCAAATGGGTGCCCAAGTGAAAAATTGTATCCAACCATAAGTATAAAATAAAGTAGAATAATTAAGAATTAAGTGTTGTAAAACAACTTCTGTCCAAGAAGTTTGCAACTCTTGTTAAACCAGTGTTCTCAAACAAAAATTAAATTAAAACAATAAGAATAAAAAACAAAATATACCAATAAATAGTACCTCATATTCGTAAAAACTTCTAAATTGAGCAAGCTTGCGAAAGAATCAATACAACCTGCAAAATATTTTTAAAATCATGTTCAAACTTAAATCGCATTAATACAATATCATTCAAACATAGCAAACAATAATTTCTAATTTTAGTAATACATTTGCTACTGAATTTCTTCAAGCTTGAAATTACCAGGATTAATCCAATTTTGAGAAGCTGAATCTTCTATATTTTATCCCCATCTTCAGATTACACGATTGCAAATTGCACGTTACAAAAATTCACTCAACATTTTCAAGCTACACTTTATGCACTCAACCTTTCCAAGACATTAATAAAATTTTCACTTGACACAACATATAAAGACATACAAACAGAATTCAATACATTCAAATGGGTGCCCCAAGTGAAGAATTATATCCAACTAAAAGTTTAAAATAAAGTAAAATAATTAAGAATTAAGTACTGTAAAACAAATACACTAAATAGATATACATAAAAGAAATCATTCAAAATTCATATCACAACAAGTTTAAGACATAATTCTCGGTAGTTTATTTAATGACCACCAAACGAACCATCACATTCAAGCAAGACCAATCAAAAAAATTACTATATTCCAAACAAAACTTAGAA
Source organism: Panax japonicus (assembly GCA_020205505.1). Lineage (NCBI taxonomy): Eukaryota > Viridiplantae > Streptophyta > Magnoliopsida > Apiales > Araliaceae > Panax > Panax japonicus. The sequence goes on from JAINUV010000699.1 coordinate 4,952, forward strand.
TTATATGTTACTCATATACTGGTCGACCCATAAACCAATCTGTAAACCATAATGTAACATTTAAATTTATATATACATATTTATATAATAAATAATACATATATATATATATATATGTTTAAATAAAATATCATATATTTATATATTTACATACATACGTATGTATATTATGTATAATATATAATAGATAATATAATATAACAATATTAATAATATGATATGATATGATATGATATGATATGATATGATATGTTATGATATGTTGTGATGTGATATGATATGATATGATATACGACCTCCTTAATATAATAATATAATTATACCACCTCCTTAAATATTTGGAACATAAAATTAGCTCTCCTACTCTTATACCTAAGTATTCCCCTCTATTTCCTTTCCTAAATTTATCACAAAATCTAAACCTCATTACATTCTTACGTTCCTCTTCTGTCCAAGAAGTTTGCAACTCTTGTTAAACCAGTGTTCTCAAACAAAAAATTAAATTAAAACAATAAGAATAAAAAACAAAATATACCAATAAATAGTACCTCATATTCGTAAAAACTTCTAAATTGAGCAAGCTTGCGAAAGAATCAATACAACCTGCAAAATATTTTTAAAATCATGTTCAAACTTAAATCGCATTAATACAATATCATTCAAACATAGCAAACAATAATTTCTAATTTTAGTAATACATTTGCTACTGAATTTCTTCAAGCTTGAAATTACCAGGATTAATCCAATTTCGAGAAGCTGAATCTTCTATATTTTATCCCCATCTTCAGATTACACGATTGCAAATTGCACGTTACAAAAATTCACTCAACATTTTCAAGCTACACTTTATGCACTAAACCTTTCCAAGACATTAATAAAATTTTCACTTGACACAACATATATAGACATACAAACAGAATTCAATACATTCAAATGGGTGCCCCAAGTGAAAAATTATATCCAACCAAAAGTTTAAAATAAAGTAGAATAATTAAGAATTAAGTACTGTAAAACAAATAAACGAAATAGATATATATAAAAGAAATCATTCAAAATCCATGTCACAATAAGTTTAAGACATTATTCTTGATAGTTTATTTAATGACCACCAACGAACCATCACATTCAAGCAAGACCAATCAAAAAAATTAATATATTTCAAACAATGTTTAGAATTATACGTGACTCATATATTGGTCGACCCATAAACCAATCTGTAAAACCATAATATAACATATATTTATATTTATGTATTACATATTTATATAATAAATAATATGTATATGTTTAAATAACATATTATATATTTATATATTTACATACATAAGTATGAATATTATATATAATATATAATAGATAATAATATATATATATATATATATATATATATATAATATGATATGATATTATATTATATGATATGATATGTTATGATATGATATGGTATGAAATGATATACCACCTACTTAATATAATATATAATATAGTAATATAATTATACCACCTCCTTAAATATTTGGAACCTAAAAATTAGCTCTCCTACTCCAATACCTAAGTACACCATCTATTTTCCTTCCTAAATTTATCATAAAATCTAAACCTCACTACATTCTTACGTCCCTCCTCTGTCCAAAAGAGTTGCAACTCTTGTTAAACCTGTGTTCTCAAACAGAAAATTAAGTTAAAAAAATAAGAATAAAAAATAAAATATAACGATAAATAGTACCTCATGTTCGTAAAAACTTCTAAATTGAGCGAGCTTGCTCAGAATCAATATAACCTGCAAAATATTTTTAAAATCTCGTTCAAACTTAAATCGTATTAATACAATATCATTCAAACATACGCTAACAACAATTTCTAATTTTAATAATACCTTTGTTACTGAAATTTCTTCCAGCTTGAAAATACCAAAATTGATCCAATTTCGAGAAGCTGAATCTTCTATATTTTATCCTCATCCTCATTACATGGTTGCAAGCTGTACGTTACAAAAATTCACTCAACCTTTCCAAGCCACTCTATGCACTCAACATTTCCAAAATATTAACAAAATTTTCACTTGGCACAACATATACAAACAGATTTCAATACATTCAAATGGGTGCCAAAGTGAAAAATTGTATCCAACCATAAGTATAAAATAAAGTAGAATAATTAAGAATTAAGTATTGTAAAACAAAAAAAACTAAATAGATTTACATAAAAGAAATCATTCAACATCCAAATCACAATAAGTTTAAGACATTATTCTTGGTAGTTTATTTAATGACCACCAACGAACCATCACATTCAAGCAAAACCAACCAAAAAAATTACTATATTTCAAATAATGTTTAGAGTTATACGTTGGTCGACCCATAAACCAATCTGTAAACCATAATATAACATATATTTATATTTATATATTATATATTTATATAATAAATAATATGTATATGTTTAAATAACATATTATATATTTATATTTACATACATAAGTATGTATATTATGTATAATATATAATAGATAATATAATATATATATATATATATATATATATATATATATATATAATATGATATGATATGATATGATATGTTATGTTATGTTATGATGTGATATGATATGATATGTTATGATATGATATGATATGAAATGATATACCACCTACTTAATATAATATATAATATAGTAATATAATTATACCACCTCCTTAAATATTTGGAACCTAAAAATTAGCTCTCCTACTCCTATACCTAAGTACACCATCTATTTCCCTTCCTAAATTTATCATAAAATCTAAACCTCACTACATTCTTACGTCCTTCCTTTGTCCAAAAGAGTTGCAACTCTTGTTAAACCTGTGTTCTCAAACAGAAAATTAAGTTAAAAAATAAGAATAAAAAATAAAATATACCGATAAATAGTACCTCATGTTCGTAAAAACTTCTAAATTGAGCGAGCTTGTTCAGAATCAATACAACCTGCAAAATATTTTTAAAATCTCATTCAAACTTAAATCGTATTAGTACAATATCATTCAAACATATGCTAACAACAATTTATAATTTTAATAATACCTTTGTTACTGAAATTTCTTCAAGCTTGAAAATACCAAAATTGATCCAATTTCGAGAAGCTGAATCTTCTATATTTTATCCCCACCCTCATTACATGGTTGCAAGTTGTACGTTACAAAAATTCACACAACCTTTTCAAGCCACTCTATGCACTCAACATTTCCAAAATATTAACAAAATTTTCACTTGGCACAACATATACAAACAGATTTCAATACATTCAAATGGGTGCCCAAGTGAAAAATTGTATCCAACCATAAGTATAAAATAAAGTAGAATAATTAAGAATTAATTATTGTAAAGCAAAAAACACTAAATAGATTTACATAAAAGAAATCATCCAACATCCAAATCACAATAAGTTTAAGACATAATTCTTGGTAGTTTATTTAATGACCACCAACGAAGCATCACATTCAAGCAAGACCAATCAAAAAAATTACTATATTTCAAACAATGTTTAGAATTATACGTGACTCATATATTGGTCGACCCATAAACCAATCTGTAAACCATAATATAACATATATTTATATTTATATAATAAATAATATGTATATGTTTAAATAACATATTATATATTTATATATTTACATACATAAGTATGTATATTATGTATAATATATAATCGATAATATATATATATATATATATATATATATAATATAATATGATATGATATGATATTTTATGTTATGTTATGTTATGATGTGATATGATATGATATGTTATGATATGATATGATATGATATGATATGATATGATATGATATGATATGATATGATATACCACCTACTTAATATAATATATAATATAGTAATATAATTATACCACCTCCTTAAATATTTGGAACCTAAAAATTAGCTCTCCTATTCATATACCTAAGTACACCATCTATTTCCCTTCCTAAATTTATCATAAAATCTAAACCTCACTACATTCTTACGTCCCTCCTTTGTCCAAAAGAGTTCCAACTCTTGTTAAACCTGTGTTCTCAAACAGAAAATTAAGTTAAAAAATAAGAATAAAAAATAAAATATAACGATAAATAGTACCTCATGTTCGTAAAACTTCTAAATTGAGCGAGCTTGCTCAGAATCAATACAACCTGCAAAATATTTTTAAAATCTCGTTCAAACTTAAATCGTATTAGTACAATATCATTCAAACATATTCTAACAACAATTTCTAATTTTAATAATACCTTTGTTACTGAAATTTCTTCAAGCTTGAAAATGCCAAAATTGATCCAATTTCGAGAAGCTGAATCTTCTATATTTTATCCCCATCCTCATTATATGGTTGCAAGCTGTACGTTACAAAAATTCACTCAACCTTTCCAAGCCACTCTATGCACTCAACATTTCCAAAATATTAACAAAATTTTCACTTGGCACAACATATACAAACAGATTTCAATACATTCAAATGGGTGCCCAAGTGAAAAATTGTATCCAACCATAAGTATAAAATAAAGTAGAATAATTAAGAATTAAGTATTGTAAAACAAAAAAAACTAAATAGATTTACATAAAAGAAATCAGTCAACATCCAAATCACAATAAGTTTAAGACATAAGTCTTGGTAGTTTATTTAATGACCACCAACGAACCATCACATTCAAGCAAGACCAACCAAAAAAATTACAATATTTCAAATAATGTTTAGAGTTATACGTGACTCATATATTGGTCGACCCATAAACCAATCTGTAAACCATAATATAACATATATTTATATTTATGTATTACATATTTATATAATAAATAATATGTATATGTTTAAATAACATATTATATATTTATATATTTACATACATAAGTATGTATATTATGTATAATATATAATCGATAATATATATATATATATAATATAATATGATATGATATGATATTTTATGTTATGTTATGATGTGATGTGATATGATATGATATGATATGATATGATATGATATGATATGATATGATATACCACCTACTTAATATAATATATAATATAGTAATATAATTATACCACCTCCTTAAATATTTGGAACCTAAAAATTAGCTCTCCTACTCATATACCTAAGTACACCATCTATTTCCCTTCCTAAATTTATCATAAAATCTAAACCTCACTACATTCTTACGTCCCTCCTTTGTCCAAAAGAGTTCCAACTCTTGTTAAACCTGTGTTCTCAAACAGAAAATTAAGTTAAAAAATAAGAATAAAAAATAAAATATAACGATAAATAGTACCTCATGTTCGTAAAAACTTCTAAATTGAGCGAGCTTGCTCAGAATCAATACAACCTGCAAAATATTTTTAAAATCTCGTTCAAACTTAAATCGTATTAGTACAATATCATTCAAACATATTCTAACAACAATTTCTAATTTTAATAATACCTTTGTTACTGAAATTTCTTCAAGCTTGAAAATGCCAAAATTGATCCAATTTCGAGACGCTGAATCTTCTATATTTTATCCCCATCCTCATTATATGGTTGCAAGCTGTACGTTACAAAAATTCACTCAACCTTTCCAAGCCACTCTATGCACTCAACATTTCCAAAATATTAACAAAATTTTCACTTGGCACAACATATACAAACAGATTTCAATACATTCAAATGGGTGGCCAAGTGAAAAATTGTATCCAACCATAAGTATAAAATAAAGTAGAATAATTAAGAATTAAGAATTGTAAAACAAAAAAAACTAAATAGATTTACATAAAAGAAATCATTCAACATCCAAATCACAATAAGTTTAAGACATAAGTCTTGGTAGTTTATTTAATGACCACCAACGAACCATCACATTCAAGCAAGACCAACCAAAAAAATTACAATATTTCAAATAATGTTTAGAGTTATACGTGACTCATATATTGGTCGACCCATAAACCAATCTGTAAACCATAATATAACATATATTTATATTTATGTATTACATATTTATATAATAAATAATATGTATATGTTTAAATAACATATTATATATTTATATATTTACATACATAAGTATGTATATTATGTATAATATATAATTGATAATATATATATATATATATATATATATAATATAATATAATATGATATGATATGATATTTTATGTTATGTTATGATGTGATATGATATGATATGATATGATATGATATGATATGATATGATACCACCTACTTAATATAATATATAATATAGTAATATAATTATACCACCTCCTTAAATATTTGGAACCTAAAAATTAGCTCTCCTACTCATATACCTAAGTACACCATCTATTTCCCTTCCTAAATTTATCATAAAATCTAAACCTCACTACATTCTTACGTCCCTCCTTTGTCCAAAAGAGTTCCAACTCTTGTTAAACCTGTGTTCTCAAACAGAAAATTAAGTTAAAAATAAGAATAAAAATAAAATATAACGATAAATAGTACCTCATGTTCGTAAAAACTTCTAAATTGAGCGAGCTTGCTCAGAATCAATACAACCTGCAAAATATTTTTAAAATCTCGTTCAAACTTAAATCGTATTAGTACAATATCATTCAAACATATTCTAACAACAATTTCTAATTTTAATAATACCTTTGTTACTGAAATTTCTTCAAGCTTGAAAATGCCAAAATTGATCCAATTTCGAGAAGCTGAATCTTCTATATTTTATCCCCATCCTCATTATATGGTTGCAAGCTGTACGTTACAAAAATTCACTCAACCTTTCCAAGCCACTCTATGCACTCAACATTTCCAAAATATTAACAAAATTTTCACTTGGCACAACATATACAAACAGATTTCAATACATTCAAATGGGTGCCCAAGTGAAAAATTGTATCCAACCATAAGTATAAAATAAAGTAGAATAATTAAGAATTAAGTATTGTAAAACAAAAAAAACTAAATAGATTTACATAAAAGAAATCATTCAACATCCAAATCACAATAAGTTTAAGACATAAGTCTTGGTAGTTTATTTAATGACCACCAACGAACCATCACATTCAAGCAAGACCAACCAAAAAAATTACAATATTTCAAATAATGTTTAGAGTTATACGTGACTCATATATTGGTCGACCCATAAACCAATCTGTAAACCATAATATAACATATATTTATATTTATGTATTACATATTTATATAATAAATAATATGTATATGTTTAAATAACATATTATATATTTATATATTTACATACATAAGTATTATATTATGTATAAAATATAATCGATAATATATATATATATATATATATATATATATATATATATATATATATATAATATAATATGATATGATATGATATTTTATGTTATGTTATGATGTGATGTGATATGATATGATATGATATGATATGATATGATATGATATACCACCTACTTAATATAATATATAATATAGTAATATAATTATACCACCTCCTTAAATATTTGGAACCTAAAAATTAGCTCTCCTAATCATATACCTAAGTACACCATCTATTTCCCTTCCTAAATTTATCATAAAATCTAAACCTCACTACATTCTTACGTCCCTCCTTTGTCCAAAAGAGTTCCAACTCTTGTTAAACCTGTGTTCTCAAACAGAAAATTAAGTTAAAAAATAAGAATAAAAAATAAAATATAACGATAAATAGTACCTCATGTTCGTAAAAACTTCTAAATTGAGCGAGCTTGCTCAGAATCAATACAACCTGCAAAATATTTTTAAAATCTCGTTCAAACTTAAATCGTATTAGTACAATATCATTCAAACATATTCTAACAACAATTTCTAATTTTAATAATACCTTTGTTACTGAAATTTCTTCAAGCTTGAAAATGCCAAAATTGATCCAATTTCGAGAAGCTGAATCTTCTATATTTTATCCCCATCCTCATTATATGGTTGCAAGCTGTACGTTACAAAAATTCACTCAACCTTTCCAAGCCACTCTATGCACTCAACATTTCCAAAATATTAACAAAATTTTCACTTGGAACAACATATACAAACAGATTTCAATACATTCAAATGGGTGCCCAAGTGAAAAATTGTATCCAACCATAAGTATAAAATAAAGTAGAATAATTAAGAATTAAGTATTGTAAAACAAAAAAAACTAAATAGATTTACATAAAAGAAATCATTCAACATCCAAATCACAATAAGTTTAAGACATAAGTCTTGGTAGTTTATTTAATGACCACCAACGAACCATCACATTCAAGCAAGACCAACCAAAAAAATTACTATATTTCAAATAATGTTTAGAGTTATACGTGACTCATATATTGGTCGACCCATAAACCAATCTGTAAACCATAATATAACATATATTTATATTTATGTATTACATATTTATATAATAAATAATATGTATATGTTTAAATAACATATTATATATTTATATATTTACATACATAAGTATGTATATTATGTATAATATATAATAGATAATATAATATATATATATATATATAATATGATATGATATGATATGATATTATATGATATGTTATGTTATGTTATGATGTGATATGATATGATATGTTATGATATGATATGATATGATATGAAATGATATACCACCTACTTAATATAATATATAATATAGTAATATAATTATACCACCTCCTTAAATATTTGGAACATAAAAATTAGCTCTCCTACTCCTATACCTAAGTACACCATCTATTTCCCTTCCTAAATTTATCATAAAATCTAAACCTCACTACATTCTTACGTCCCTCCTCTGTCCAAAAGAGTTGCAACTCTTGTTAAACCTGTGTTCTCAAACAGAAAATTAAGTTAAAAAAATAAGAATAAAAAATAAAATTTTCCGATAAATAGTACCTCATGTTCGTAAAAACTTCTAAATTGAGCGAGCTTGCTCAGAATCAATACAACCTGCAAAATATTTTTAAAATCTCGTTCAAACTTAAATCGTATTAGTACAATATCATTCAAACATATGCTAACAACAATTTCTAATTTTAATAATACCTTTGTTACTGAAATTTCTTCAAACTTGAAAATACCAAAATTGATCCAATTTCGAGAAGCTGAATCTTCTATATTTTATCCCCATCCTCATTACATGGTTGCAAGTTGTACGTTACAAAAATTCACTCAACCTTTCCAAGCCACTCTATGCAGTCAACATTTCCAAAATATTAACAAAATTTTCACTTGGAACAACATATACAAACAGATTTCAATACATTCAAATGGGTGCCCAAGTGAAAAAGTGTATCCAACCATAAGTATAAAATAAAGTAGAATAATTAAGAATTAAGTATTGCAAAACAAAAAACACTAAATAGATTTACATAAAAGAAATCATTCAACATCCAAATCACAATAAGTTTAAGACATAATTCTTGGTAGTTTATTTAATGACCACCAACGAACCATCACATTCAAGCAAGACCAATCAAAAAAATTACTATATTTCAAACAATGTTTAGAATTATACGTGACTCATATATTGGTCGACCCAAAAACCAATCTGTAAACCATAATATAACATATATTTATATTTATGTATTACATATTTATATAATAAATAATATGTATATGTTTAAATAACATATTATATATTTATATATTTACATACATAAGTATGTATATTATGTATAATATATAATAGATAATATAATATATATATATATATATATATATATAATATGATATGATATGATATTATATGATATGTTATGTTATGTTATGATGTGATATGATATGATATGATATGTTATGATATGATATGATATGAAATGGTATACCACCTACTTAATATAATATATAATATAGTAATATAATTATACCACCTCCTTAAATATTTGGAACCTAAAAATTAGCTCTCCTACTCCTATACCTAAGTACACCATCTATTTCCCTTCCTAAATTTATCATAAAATCTAAACCTCACTACATTCTCCTCCCTCCTCTGTCCAAAAGAGTTGCAACTCTTGTTAAACCTGTGTTCTCAAACAGAAAATTAAGTTAAAAAATAAGAATAAAAAATAAAATATAACGATAAATAGTACCTCATGTTCGTAAAAACTTCTAAATTGAGCGAGCTTGCTCAGAATCAATACAACCTGCAAAATATTTTTAAAATCTCGTTCAAACTTAAATCGTATTAGTACAATATCATTCAAACATATTCTAACAACAATTTCTAATTTTAATAATACCTTTGTTACTGAAATTTCTTCAAGCTTGAAAATGCCAAAATTGATCCAATTTCGAGAAGCTGAATCTTCTATATTTTATCCCCATCCTCATTATATGGTTGCAAGCTGTACGTTACAAAAATTCACTCAACCTTTATTGGACCATTCGTTGCACAATGAGCGTTACTAATTGTCTAATAACGAAATTATTTTGTTCGTTGCAGAAAGTGAGATATTTCACAGCAAAAATTTGTTTTCGGGTAAAAACATAAATCATTTAGCAACGAAATGTATTGTTGCAAATTTATTAAGAAATTGTTACTGAAAAAAACTTTCATTGCAAAATCCACCTAGTTGGCAACGAAAAAAAACCTTTATTTTCTTTGTCAACAAAGATAAAACTCGTTGTGTTTGATACACATTTGCCAACGATGTTTGTCGTTGCTAAACAGTATGAAAATTGTAGCCTTAACTGATTTTCGTTGCTGATTGTATACTTTTTGGTAACAATAATTGTTGCTAAATGTGTAAAATAAACCAATCATATATTAGTTTGCTACGAAATTATTCATTGTCATTGATTTTGTTATGGATAATTATTATCAGTTAGCAACGACACTGTTCGACGATGATTGTTTTTCGAGAGCAACAAAAGTTGTCGATTAACAGCGACATTATACGTTGCCGTTTGATACAATAGATTTTGATTGTATCAGTGTCAAATCTTGTTATGTAACGAATATCAAAATTATTTTACGAACAAAATAAATTGTAGCTCAATGACCCCATAACAAATTATGGTCCAAATACAAAAAAACTTAAATATTATATACTAAATAAAATCATTCAGTACATGATCATCATCTTTACAATCAACTATCTAAACCTGTCACTATAAGAACTCGAATTTTCAAAAATTATTAAAATAAAAATTTAGTAAATAAAATTCTTAAGGCATAAGAAGGGTTCGAATAAGAATATATATATATATATATATAGAGAGAGAGAGAGAGAGAGACCAAGGATCAAGAGTATTCCCCTTATCTAGCATTCCTTCTTAAATATCACTTCTTTATTAAAACTACGTCGTTTTTGAGATTCATTTAAAAAAAAGTGGGGTCGCGGGTGGCATTTTTGTAAATAAAAAGAAAACAAGTGGGACCACTCTCTTTTAAAAATCTCCAAAACGATGTAGTTTTAATAAAGGAGTAATATAAACTATGCAATAAGTGATTTATGTGTTTAATAAATATATTATTATTATAAATTTGTTATTTATTGAAGAGACGAGTTATTTGAAGTAAAAAAGATGGATAGAAATTTATCTATCGATATTAAATAATTTATGTGAAATTATTTTATCGTAGTATGTTGGTGACATTAAATATCTTTGATAATCACCAATTTCTTGAGTATATGTACGAGTAAGTATCAAGTCTAAGGCAGTGCAACCGTACCCTTTAATGGTGGATGTATGGGAGCTGGGCTAAACGATTCCTTCATAGAGCGAAGGTATATACGAATCAGTAACCAATCTAACTCACCGTGAAAACAGTGTAGACGAGATGTAAACTAATTTGTTGGTTGTTTGTAGGAAACCACTCAGTGTACTATATTGAATACTATTAAAGACTCGATGTGTGCTAGGTTTAGACTTGTATATATATATATATATATATATATATACACACGTTGTTGACAAGAGAAGAAAATCGATATATCTTTAGATAAATATTGGTTAGAGATTTATTGATTAATATGGAGATATGGTTAAATGTATAAATTAAAGAAAGAAGAGTTGAACTTGAAGTTTAATCTCTAAATTATTGAAGAATGTAGTAATTGATTTTGTAAAGTCAAAAAGGAGATTTATTTTGGTTAGTATAATGAGATAGCATGCAGGGAGCATGTTAAAGGATTTACGAGTTAAGTTCTGTTTCTGTTGAAGCATAACATGTCTGCGTCCTAATTTAAAGTGGCGCGACCGCGCCACTCTCAAGCCTAAGACCAGCACGACCACGCCGGTCTGTAGACAATTCATGATGAGTTGTGTAATTTGAACTATAGGAATTGTATATTGGTGGCTAATATGTTATCATATGGGTCATATTTGATATTTATAGTGTCCATGAATGGATTGAGATAGCAAAGCATGAATTAAATGAGAGTTAGTTATGAAAATTATCTAAACAAGAATAAATATTGGTTAATTAAGTGATATCATGGAATATTATATTATAAAGCCTTATGTGACAGTGGCAGGATGGTAAATCGAATAAAAAGAGTTATTCACTTACATAAGACGATGCATTAATATATGTGTTTTACATAAGAGGATGAAAGGAATTAAATTGTATGTGCAATGATTATATATTATATAGTAGCTACATATATATGATATGAAATGAAGTGGGACACTTCAGTGGTAATTATATAATATAGGAAGCTATATGGCAAAGTGGAATGAGTCGCATGAGTTACATAAATGGACCTATGTGACAATGTGTTATATGTGGTACATTAATGTGTACTTTATGAAGAATATTAGATTAAACTAAATAAATAATTGTTGTTAATAATTATTTCAAGAATTAAGTATAATTGAAATAATAAAGTTCATGATAATGTGGTGTGACACTACTTAATTAAAATATATTCGGTACTGAAAAATGTACATGGATTATGTAGACACTCAAAATTTCTTTTTCCTGTTACTAACTATAGAGGAGGACAAAATTGTCTTTTTCACACTTCAGAGATAACCTTGGAGGACCACAACATCAGTTCTAAACCCAAAGATAACCCCGGAAGATCCAATTTTAAAGCCCAGAGTCAACCCCGGGAGGTAAAGTCAACCTCAGAGATAACCCTGAGGACAGTCAGAGTCAACAGCAGGCCAATCTCAGAGATAACCCTGAGAAAAAACTGCTACAACTGCGCCAAAACCGGAGATAACCCCAGTAGAGGCAAAATGGCTATTTTTCCAACTCAATCTCAACTCAAATCAACTCATTTTAACTCAAAATGTTTTAAAAGAAGTCCCAGAAGAACCATATCTTAACTTCTGAGCGCAAAATAGCTTAACACACTGCCTGTCGGAGACCCATAAATGCTATTTCGGTCATGGACCCATCTTCCCAGAATCAAAAAAGGGCAAATATTATGTCATGGCGTAGGTCTTGGAAAGAGCTTTCTGAAATGGTATGGCACGCTTCCATCGGACTCCCGAATTAAAACTTATGAAGGTTCGAGCGAACACCGCGTTATCCGAGTGTACGTACTTTGAGACAGTAGGATCCGCAGAGCCCAGGGCAACCCGGGCAACAGCAGGTAGACCCGCGGTTGTCGCAGGTACACCTGCGGCTCCCCCCCTCTATAAATAGAGGGCTTGTGGTGGCCATTTTTAAAAGAGAGAAAAGGCGAGGAAGCCATGTCCATTTTGCTTTGTACACACTTTAAACTGAGTGCTTTCTCTTTTCAAACACTTCTGAGCTTGTGCTTTGCTATATTTTATCGGTGGAAACCGAGTATTCATTCATTTAAACCCATTTGAAGTCTTCTTGGCAGCCCACTGTAAGACACCTCATATTTTTTAAAGCCTTTCTTCACTTCCATTCACACATAATTATTCACGTTGAGAGTCGTGTTGTGTGCGTATGCATCGGATATGTCGATCTAGGCTCAATCGAATTTGAATTCGATATATATATATATATATATATATATATATATATATATATATATATATATATATATATATATATATACTAACATTTTTGTGCTGCCTGGAGTTTACTTCATGGCAGTTGATCGTACATATATATATATATTTGCATTTCTCGTCCCGCCTAGAGTTTACTTCATGGCGGTTGAACGTTTATATATATATATATTTATAGATTTTATATATATAACTATTTACAGCTTTCATACATACTGCATCATCATGTGAGTCTAGGAATCATGTGATCACAGATTCAGTTCCTGAATCTAGATTCGGTTCCCGTGAAGGACATTTTTGGCTGTAACCAACTTGTAAATTATTCACGGTGTTTGAATTTACTTAGATGACTTACATGCCCACAAGGAGTTCGGCACTGCTTTGTACATTATTTTCTCGAAGATGCTTCACATCTCGAAAATAAAAGTAATCTAGCCGAACACATAATAAAAATGGAAGTATCAAAGGCCTCAATTACTATTGAGCACAAGGGTTTGAAAAACCTCTTTTCTAAAAATCATTGTTATATCTTGTTAAAACTGAACTTTTATACAAAATTCAAACCATTTGTATTTGGTGCAAACGAGGCATAACACTACTTTCAGATAATTGCACATTGACCCACACACATACACACATTTAGATAGAAGTTTAAATTGAAAAGTGGCGGCCACCGTGGTAACACAAATGTCGGGGGGTACCTAATACCTTCCCTCCACATAATCAAGCCCCCAGACCCTAACGAATCTCGATTTCACATACCTATCAAGCAGTGTTACATCACTAGGTCAATGTGCAAACCTTTTCTTGGTTGAGTTGGTACAACCATTTAAAAATACCAACTAACGACTCTTATAGTCCAATCGTCAACATATACATGTCGAACCTTTTCAAACTTGTTTTTTCTAACAAATCTCACCTAACATGAGAACACCAAAAGATAAGAACAGAAAGGGACAAATAAAAATCCCGACGTCGGCAGGTGGCGACTCTGTTGGGGACCTCCAATAAGAGGGCTTAAGCCGCTATTCAAAGCTTTTCAAAACATTTTCTCTACTTGTGTGTGGATGTTGCATTTACGTTTGAATGAATGTGTACGAATGCATTTACTTACTGTACTTAGTACTTCGCAGCATATCTACCTATGATATTAGTGCTTCGTACATGTCATCATTTTTATATGGTGAGACGTGATGCATGTTGTGTGGTCCCTCCACCAGGAGGCTATCTCGTTGGTGTTTGATTACTGGACTCGTAGGGAGACTAATTCCAACGAGGCTCAGGAAAGGCACCACCCGAATTCGCTCCAGTTAAAAGATCAGATTAATTTCCCATCGAGTAAATTGCAATG
This sequence comes from Panax japonicus, assembly GCA_020205505.1. NCBI lineage: Eukaryota > Viridiplantae > Streptophyta > Magnoliopsida > Apiales > Araliaceae > Panax > Panax japonicus. The sequence goes on from JAINUV010000699.1 coordinate 20,233, forward strand.
ATCTGGGAACCTTAATTCCAAAAAGCCACGAGAGTAACCTAAGATAGGTCAGCCTCTGATAAACCAAACGCGGAGGGAAGTCTCTTCATACTTTCCCGTTTCAATTACTTGTAATTTCAATTACTTGTAAATTCATTTCCATGTCAATCTCAATGTATTGGAAAAAATAAAGGAATATGTGAACATGCATTCCTTTCATATCAAAACATGGCATGCTATCTTGTCATTAAAACAAACTGACATCCGTTTTGCAGGATAATACTCCTAAAACGAACACATTACATAGCATGTAACCTTTCTACATTCCCTAAGACTAAACTATATAAGTTTTTTTGTAGAGAAGCAATTGGTCCGGTAACCCATTTCAAGTCCAAAAAGGTAATAAGCCTACAGCCAAGCATGGCTACATCTGGTCAGCCTAATCCTACTTCTGTCTCTCGCGAGGAGTTTAAAGGATTAAGGAATCAGATAACAGAATTGGATGTCTTTCTAAAAGAACAAAGTAAAAACACTCAGGGCCAGCCAATGCCTACTCAACCAGAGTCATTCACATCAGGGGGCAGTTAGGGTATTGACAAAAAAATGGTAACCCAGATACCTGAACCTCATTCCAATAAAGATACCAACAAAACCCTGAAGTTTGAAAACTCGGGGATGATCGAGAAACTGGGGATATAAGAAAAAAAAGTCCAACAAATGGAGGAAACCGTCCGATCAATCAAAGGGACTGGAAATTATGGATGTGTCACCTATTCCGATCTCTGCATATTCCCAGGGGCTAAATATCCTAACAAATTTAAAATCCTAGAGTTTGAAAAGTACAATGGGGAAGCCAATCCCTATACACACCTAAAAGTATACATTGGCGAGCTAGGGTCTTATGCTGAAGATGAAAGCCTCAGAATGCTGCTTTTCCAAAAGAGTCTTACAGGGTATGCTAAAGCTTAGTATGCCTGACTCGACAATGCCAAAATCCACAACTGGGAAAAATTGGCCCACACCTTTCTAAATTAGTATAATTTTCAATCATAAATGGCACCAGATCGATACCAAGTGACTAAAGTTAAAACGAAAAGTACTGAGTTTTTTCGAGAATATGCCCAAAGGTGGGGACGTCTGGCAGCGCAAGTCATTCCATCAATGACAGAAACTAAGATGGTAATGACATTTATTGATATCTAAGAGGTGCCTTACTATGAGAGGATCCTAGCTGGAATTGGAAAACCTTTTTTGGAGATGATCAAACACGGCGACATGGCAGAGATGGGCCTGAAAGCAGGCAAAATTAAAGACTTCACTGCCTTGGAAGCGATCGCCAAGCATATACAAACTGACAAGTATGCGCGCGATCCCAAGAGGGTACCTGATAAAGGCAATGAAGATGTATCCCTCGTTTCATAAGGGCAAGCTATGAGACCAACCTATAGTCCCCCCATTTGGAAAAAGTGAGACAATCTGTCATTTCAATAACAGGTTGCATTCAACTAATGCCAAGACAGGAAAAGAAAATTTGAAAGAACGAAAAATCGGGTGTTCACTCCACTGGGTGATTCCCTTGAAAATGTATTGGCGATATTACCGGATTACAAGAAAATTACTGAGTTGGCTCCACCTCTGGAACTAGGGAGCAAAAGATACAATCCAAGCCAAAGTTGTGCTTACCACTCAGGGTCTCCAGGACACGACACACAAGATTGTTGGTCCTTAAAACATAAATTCAAAATCTGATCGAAAGTGGTAGTATTGTGGTCCAACAACCTGACCAACAAAATATCAACACCAACCTTCCGTTGCAGCATGATACAGAGGAAGTAAACATGATCGGGTCAGGAAGCGCTGAAATGTATCCAAATCGTAAGTACATACGAAGGATGGAGGAATACCCCCAAAGGCACAAAACAAATGTCCTAGAGTGGGAAAAATTGGAGGAGGGTATGACAACAATGCAAAAGTTAGAGACGATCCAGAATTAAATAAATCTGTTGGCTAAGCTGATAGTGCGCCAACATCAGAAAATGAGGCAGTTTTTCACTCAACTATCAGAAAGCCTAGAGGAAAAAGAGGTTAACCCTAATGCAAGCCCATATCTCTCCAGGATGTGCCAGCTAAAGGAAGAAGATCAAAGCAGGCTGAAAGGCCAAGAAAAGGGGATTGATAAAATTGCTAGAAGATCTCGCTAGCGGAAAAATCGCTCAGGAGAATACGAATTCTCAAAGAAGAAAGATCAAACAACCTCCATAAGAGGCCATAAATTCACCCCTTTGAGCAAATTAAATGAAGAAATTCTACACTTTCTGATAAGCGAAGGAAGGATTACTGGGTTGTTGCCTCCTATAAATCCCAAGATGAAGAGTTATGATTCTACTAAGATTTGTATCTACCATTATAACTCACTTGGACATACAACTAAGGGATGTTGGTCTTTGTGACATAAAATCCACGATCTCATTGAAAATGGAGAGCTGAAGATATAATCCCCCATGACCAGAAAAGGCGAAAAGGAAATAAAAAGCTTAAGATGTCCACTCGAGACAGACAGTTCAAAGGAGGTGAAGGCTATGAGCTGATAGAACACAAGGTGGACTGATCCTAATACAAGGAATGCCAGAGAAAACAAGAGAATCCTCAAAGGAGATTCCTCCACCAACTTCAAGTATCTTGTGGCCCAAAGATAGCAATCACGTTCCTGATTTTATCATCTTGGATGATGAGGAGAAAATAATGATCCTTTCCGAGGGAGAAAAAGCCAAAAGGAAAGTTCTTTGCAAGAAATGCAACAACAGTTCGAGGGAGGTTTCATAATCGAATCCTCTCAAGCCCAGGAAAAATTTGAAGGAACAGATGAAGGAAAAGATGGTGAGGTTATCGGGGAAGCCAGCCCATTGAAGAATCAAGAGTTTATCCCCTTTTGCGATGGGTCCAATATGAGCATCCCCGAGGGAAGTGCTGAATCAGGAGGCGATCAAGTTATGGCCATAAGTGAAGATATTAAGAATTAAGAGGTAACCTCTATCACGAGCCTTAAAGGCAACATAAGCACTAACAACTGGACTATCATGCCTCAGCTAGCCAAGAAGATGTAGATCTAGAAGATAAAGTTGAGAGTTTCAGGAGATATTGGGACGATATCACTTTCTTCGCAGTATCCCTTTTATTTTTCATGCATGTAAATATTGAAAAAATCAAAAAATCAAAGAAACCAAAAAATCAAAATAAATCAAAATCAAGCAAGTTAGGTCTCATCTCATTAGGCCTGAACTACGAAAGACTTGATCTCCTTTCATCAATAGAAGTACGTAGGCAGCCATTTATGGTGCGGTCAAAACAAATAAAAACCCAAAAAACCTAAACAAACACTTCTCAAACCATTCAGCTCATCAAGTAGGAACTTCGTAGACCTGATCTCCCCTCATCAATGGGAGTACGTAGGCAACCATCAGTGGTGTGGTCTGACCCTTAAAGAAACATCTAAACCCAAACACAATCCCAAGATGCCAAGAAAAGCTCTCGAAGTCAGCGACCCATATTGAGAATACCCAACAACACTTCAATGCCATTCCCTTAAATATGGTACAAGTCCTAGAAAGGAAGAAACAATGATAGACCAAGATAAGCAATAGCGAGGACCTTCAAAGAACTGACACCCTCAATCACAAGTCTTCATCAAATCAGATGAAAATCATTAAGGCCGATTGTGCGAACAAGTCAGGAACAATGATTGAGGGCATCAAAGCCTAAATCTACTTCCTGTTCACCATATGGTACAGGGGTAAAAGCCTCTTACGATCTTGACATCTTATCAGCCCATCTGTCAAAGCAACTATCCCAAAAAAACAAGTAAGTCTGGGGCAATTTCAAAACCAGCGACAACCTGATATTGGAGCCCTTACAATAAGACTGGGGCAATCTTAGAAACAACGACACTCAACACTGGGGGATTTATCAACCATCCTAAAGAGGAAAATGCACCAGTCAGTACCATCAACATGGTACATCATCTCACTGGCGATTCGGTGTGAACATTTGGTCTTTTCCAATTATATTGTTCTTAGAATGAATAATCCACATTTGAGGTATGACTCTTTCACCACTTTATGAGCTTCCAGTCTCTATTTGCATGCATTAGCGATAATACACATGTTAAAAAAAGGTTTTTACTTAACTTGTTATGCATGGGATTAATTTTGATAAGCGTCCGTGGGGCGAAAATCACGGGAATGTTTAGAGAGTTAAGAATATTCAACCTTTTGATAGGCACGACATCCTAGTTCAAAGCACTTTTTGGAACAGAATTGACCTCATATGCATGTTTGCACTTTGCGATTTCCTTAACTCTTAGTTTCGGGGTATGTAGCTATGGCAAAAATAATGGTAATTAATGAAAAGATAAAGGATAAGTCGCCAGCCTAATGTCTCAAATCGTGGTCTAGGTTGCCTGAGTTATTAAGCCTGGGGGGTGTCTTTACACCTCGTGCCCTAAAGCCATCAGGTTTGGGAGTCATCAGCCCAGCGCTGATTACATTGGGTAACTTAGCACCTAAGAAATGAGCATTAAAAAAGAAAAGGCAAAACCTGAGTAGATCCAAATCGTGGCATAGGTTATTCGAGTAATTAAGCCTGAGGGGTGTCTTTACACCTGGTGCCCTAAAGCCATCTGGTTTAGGAGTCACCGGCCCAACACTCCCTACATGGGTGACTTAGAGCCTAAGAAAATGGACCTCTCAAACTCAGGCGAGGAAGTGATTAAAGTGATCGCCTAACTTGTCTCAAAGTGTGGCCTTTATTACTCGAGCCAGTAAACCCGAAGGGGTATCTTAACACCTATTGCCCTAAAGCCCTCGGGTTTAGGAGTCATTGGTCCAAAACTCGTTACATGGGTAATTCTGAATAGCCTAAGAAAACGAGACAAGTAAGCGAGAGGAAAGAAAATTAGAAAATTTTGCAAAGGCATAGAAATGAAACCTCTGTTAAGGGTTGCATCACTCATAGTACATGTGTCATATGAAATCAAGTCTGAGAAGAAGAACGTCTAGAGCGAAGATGAAGTATCTCTGATATAGGGAGATAAATCTTTTGAATTTAATCCTACCCATGAATAATGACCATGGATGTTTCAAAATTTTCTTGCGATTTCATAATTCATTCAATTGCATAACTTCTACTTCAAATGCCTTATTCACAAGAGTGTACAATTTCTGACGGCTAAGCCGTCAAGCTTTTGTTGCATTTTGTTCTTTTGATGTATAGGATATTGCTCACTCGCGACTTGGTCAACAAAGAGAGTTTCCATATGAATCCCCGACGACAACATGCAAAAGCACTGGGGATTTTCTGATTCCAGGAAAGGGAAGGAGTTAAGGCGGGATCAAGCTTCTCATCAAAACAAAGAGGAGAACTCTTGAAAGAAATCATGACGACATAAGCTTGCCCCTACAGAAGAAGGAGAAAGTTCTCAAGAAAGTCCTTAACTCAAAAGCAGAAGCCCAACGACAAAAGGTCTAGCGAATAAAATATATACCATCTAACATTTTAACCTGAGTCAAATCTTCCCAAGTTGAGGCCTGTACACCGAAGTTCAAAGTTGGGCAGCAAAAAAAATGAGCCGCACCCTCCAGGGATGTCAGAGGCACTCAGGTCATCAATCCAGCTGGGTTGCGAATCAAAAACACAAGGAAATGGGGAACAAGCACCCAACAACGAAAAGAAACTCCAAATCGCCTCAGAAAAGGTGAGGTAAGTTTCTAATTTAGATAATTTAAAATATGCATCAACCTAAGATAATAGACTCCTAAGGATAAATCAAGATCATCACATCATACATGATCTGCACATGTGTAATGCGCTACATTAGCTTACATCTCTATCAAGGTTTGTCATGTATCTCCAATAGATTTAAATATGCATGTACATTAAATGCCTAGATTAGATAAAAATTTCGTCAAAGACATCAGTTGGTATTGTAAGCTGTTGGCATCAATCCAGCGTAACATCAGGAGAATTCTTATAAGGTAAGCCATTGAATATTACTTCAGCGAATGTATCGGAAGATCCGGTATTATAAACCCATTGGCATCAATTCAGCACAACATCAAGACAGTTTAGCAATGAAAGCTTTGTATACCACCATTCGAGTGGGAATCAAAATAGTTTAGTGTTGTCAGCGTAGCTAACTACCAGCAAGGTAGGATCCGTTGTTAAACTACTAGAAGGGTAGGTACCGTTATAAACTACCAGCGTATGCATCGAGAAGGTCCAGTGATTTCAGAACTTCATCCCCATTAGAAATATAGAAAACATCTCAATTTCTATTCATCAAACAGGCATCGGAAACAACGACAAAAAGCCAAACCGTTGGAGTCAGCACCAACATAGGCATCAACAATAACTGGTAAAGGTAAAGCGATTTGCAATGTGCGAAGTGCGATTTACGAATTGTGATTTATGAAATGCGATGTACGAGTTGCGAAGTAAGATTGGCCAAATGCGATGTACGATTTGTGAACTGCGATTTGCGAAAACATTTTAACATTCATCATAACATTCATTAGATTGTGATTTGCATCATTAAAAATTACATTGGCATATTCAAGTGTCTAGTAATCTTTATCATGTTCATTCCATTACATTGCATGAACATGATAAAGAGGGGAATCTATAGACACTCAAAATTTTGTTTTCCTGTTACTAACTATGTAGGAGGACAAAAACATCTTTTTTCACACTTCAGAGATAACCATGGAGGACCACAACATCAGTTCCAAACCCGGAGATAACCTCTGGAGATCCAATTTCAATGCCCGGAGTCAAACCCCGGGAGGTCAAGACAACCTCAGAGATAACCCTGAGGATAGTCAGAGTCAACAGCAGGCCAGTCTCAGAGATACCCTGGGAAAAGACTTTACAACTGTGCTAAAGCCGGAGATAACCTCGGGAGGGAAAATGGTCATTTTGCCAACTCAATCTCAACTCAAATAAAATAAACTCAGTTTAACTAAAAATGCTTCAAAGAAGTCTCACAAAACCATATCTTAACTTTCGAGCGCAAACTACACAAAACTAGCTTAACACACTACCTGTCGGAGACCCAGAAATGCTAGCATGGGACCCATCTTCCCAAAATCAAAAAGGCAAATCCTATGTCATGTCCTAGCTCTCGGAATGAGCTTTATCGAATGGTATGGCACGCTTCCATCGGACTCCGGATTAAAACTTATGAAGGTTCGACCGAACAATGCGTTCTCTAAGTGCACGTACTTTGAGATAGTGGGACCTGCAAAGCCCGGGTCACCCCAGGCAGCCACACTGTAGACTCGCGGCTGCGGCAGGTACACCTGCGGCTCCCCCTCTATAAATAGAGGACTTGGGGGTGGCCATTTTTAAAGAGAGAAAAGGCGAGGAAGCCCTGTCCATTTGCTTTGTACACACTTTAAACTGAGTGCTTTCTCTTTTTAAACACTTCTGAGCTTGTGCTTTGCTATATTTTACCGTGTGAAAACTGAGTATTAATTCATTTAAACCCATTTGAAGTCTTCTTGGCAGCCCCACTGTAAGATACCTCACATTTCTTAAAGCCTTTCTCACTTCATTACACATAATATTCACGTTAAGGTCGTGTGTGTGTGTATGCCCGGACCGTCAGTCCGTGTCTTTTATTGCTTAATATATATATATAACTATTTATAGGTTTCATACATACGCATCATCATGTGAGCCTAGGATATGTGATCACAGATTCAGTTCTAAATTAGATTCTGGTTCCCATGATGGACATTTTTGGCTGTAACCAGCTTGTAACATTATTCAGGTGTTTAAATTCCTTAGACGGCTTACATGCCCCAAGGAGTTCGACATTGCTTTGTACATATTTTCTCGAAGATGCTTTGCATCTCGAAATAAAAGCAATCTAGCCGAACACATAATAAAAATGGAAGTATCAAAGGCCTCAATTACTATTGAGCACAAGGGTTTGAAAAACCTCTTTTCTAAACATCATTGTTATATTTTGTTAAAACTGAACTTTTATACAAAAATTTCAAACCATGATGTATACAAATTAAATCGGATAGTACGCACGACACATACGTCACTATTCGCCCAAATAAATCGAATAAATCAAAGTACTGGGTCGACCCATACGTATCCTAAACAAATATATTAAATGGCCAAAGCTCATACCCAGAGCATACAAAAGGATACGCCATGGACTAATCACAACGCCACGGAAGGGGTCATGCCCTATGTGTCAAGAGGACATGCCTGTGGTACCCCCACAGGTGGTTAGCTCAAGTATACCTAAGGATCAAACTCCAAAATGTAAACCAAAAGGGGTTCAAATCACAAGGCTTACATGACCATATTCAAATGAGATCGAATTATCAAATACAAAACTACCCAATTATTACAAGATATCAATGATCAAAACAAACTCCGAGTGTAAACGAAATATACGAACAATGGTACAAACGAATAAAGTCTCCAAAACATATTGACCATTTAACTAGTTTAAAGAGTACAAATACGAATTCAAATATCAACGCCAAAACGAAACTAACTCAATAATTTTAACAACAACGAATAATCCCAAGAGGAAATACCAAATTTCTAAACGAGTACAAAACGAACGAATTAAATTTAAAGGAATATCGCTGAAAAAGTACGAAATCCGTACCTTAATGTAGTATCAAAATAATTCGTCGAATCCAAATATCACCCGTTAAACTCCCTCAATCCGATCTAATTATCAAAAATAAAATATAATACACATAATTAAATTATGAACTCATACAAATTATTTTCATAAATTCAATAATTTTAATATATTATATCAATTTATACCCAAAAGATATATTTTAATTGTAATAACAATATTATAAATTATTTATATATCTCCTTTTTAAATTCTGTAAATCTAATAATATCTCCTTTTTATATTCACCATCATCACGTGGGTCCCTGGAGTCTTTAACTCATCTCCATCATTTTCAAGTCATATAAAATGGGCCTTTTCGCTGACAATGTCGCACTCGTACCCGCATATGATCTTCTACTCAATGCGTTAGCTACTACGTTCGCTTTACCAGGATGGTATTGGATGGTATGATCATAATATTTCAACAGTTCAAGCCAACGTCGTTGTCGCATGTTGAGTTCCTTTTGAGTGAAGAAATATTGAGGCTTTTATGATTCATATAGACCACCTTCTCTTCATACAGGTAATGCCTCCAAATCTTAAGCGCAAAAATGACCGGCCAACTCTAAATCATGAGTAGGATGATTCCTCTCATATTCTTTGAGTTGTAGAGAGGCATAGGCTATGACTTTCCCATGTTGCATGAGAACCCATCCTAAACCTTTGCCCAAAGCATCACTATAGATGACAAATCCCTCCGAGCCAGATGGTATTGTCAGAACAGGTGCTGAAATAAGTCTCCTCTTGAGTTCTTGAAAACTCTTCTCACATTCCATGCTCCAACCTAAGTTTTGTATCTTTCCAAGTCAGCTGAGTTAATGGAGTAGCGATTCGAGAAAACCCTTCTACGAATCTCCGATAATAACCAGCTAAGCCGAGAAAGCTACGTACTTCGGTCCCTAATTTAGGTTGTTCCCAGCTTTGAATAGCTTAATCTTTGTCGAGTTAATAGATATTCCATGACTTGATACTACGTGCCCAAGGAATGGTTCTTCCTCAAGCCAGAACTAGTATTTCTTCAACTTGGCATAAAGCTTGTTTTCACAAAGCTTTTGGAGTATCAACCTCAAGTGTTGTCATGATCTTCGCGGCTTTTGGAATATATGAGGATGCCATCAATAAACGACACAAAAGTGATCCAAATATTCCTTGAATACTGGTTCATCATATCCATGAAGACAACAGGAGCATTAGTCAATCCAAAAGACATAACTAGGAATCATAATGCCAGTTAGAGTACCGAGTTCTGAAGGCGTTTTGGAATGTCATCGGTTCTAATCTTTAAATGATGATATCTAAAACGAAGATCGATCTTTGAAAAGAATTTGGCGCCTTGCAAACTGGTCAAACAGGTCATCAATACATGGCAATGGGTACCTATTTTTGATGGTGACATGATTCAACTCTCGATAATAATACAAAGTCGCATACTCCCATCTTTCTTCTTCAAGAATAGAGCAGGAGCACCCAAGGAAACGTACTAGGATGAATGAAACCGTGTCTAACATTCCTGCAATGGGTCTTTAACTCCTGAAGTTCAATAAGAGCCATTCGATATGGGGGTTTGGAAAAGGGTTTTGTACTGGGTTCAAGGTCGATACAAAATCAATTTCACGCTCTGGGGGGTAGGCCAGGAATTCTTCAAGGAATACGTCAGGAAATTTATTAACAATAGAAATATCATTCAAAACTGACGTATTTTTGTTTAAATATGTGACATGAGCTAAGAAGAAGCGTGACTTTCGTTTTTCAATAAACAAATAGCTTTATGGCTTAAGATGATGTGATTGATTTTAATGGTTTGGTTGCTTGAATTTGCATAATGGTTGGTTAGGAATATGAAAGCTAACAACCTTACGAAAAATAATCAATTTTTGCATGATAAGTAGTTAACCAATTAATCCCTAGAACTAATCAAATGCAGTATTTTCATTGAAATAAG